>JAKSZT010054301.1:5827806-6046367 GCA_026826555.1 Tolypeutes matacus | reverse complement strand
CTGGTTGAGCGTCCGTCTCCCATATGGAGGGACCTGGGTTCGATCCCCGAGACCTCCCGGTAAAATTAAAAAAAAAAAAAAAAAAAAAAAAATCCTACACCAAATGCCATAATGAATGGTCACATGTTGAAAACTTTTTCTTTGAGGATCTCTACTTTTCACCGTTTTATTGGACGTCATCTCCAGTGCAGGAAGACTGGAGAGTGGGGTGGGTGTTAAAATTGGAAAGGAAGGAATAAAACCATCATTGTTTGAATACGATGTGAATGTTTATATAAAAAATCTAAAGGAATTTGTAGATCTATTGTTGGAAATAATAAGAGCAAGGTTGATGTATATATAGTATACAAACATCTGTTACTCTATTAGCCATAAACAGTTCAAATGAAAAGTTTAAAAAATACCATTTATAATATTAAAATACTGAGTAATGCTCTGACAAAAATTATGCAATAATGCTAATATTCTCGCGGTCCTGATTTTGTGATAATCAAGGTAGGCTAAACATTCGCTATATTAGAAACCATGCACGTGTCCCCAGACCTAGTTTTTCTCCCTAGGTCTGGTTTTTAGAATGCTGGTGATAAACCAAGCCTGATTTATTATATGATCATCCTGTATGGGAAAAGACTGTAACTCTAGGTATCTTTGTTCAACCTTAAGAGATATAGCAGGGGGACGGATGTGGCTTAAATGGTTGAACGTCAGTCTCCCATATGGAGGGACCTGGGTTCAATCCCCGGGACCTCCCAGTAAAAATAAAAAAAAGAAAAATATAGAAGGTGCACGAGCTGCCAGGCCTCGTGAGCGGGTCCGCCGTCAACATAGCGAGCAACATAGTGAGATGATGACGTAACAGGAGAGTGACACAAGAGAGAGCCAAGACAAAATGTGCTGAAAAACCAGGAACTAAGGTGGCACAGGTGGTAGGACACCTCTCTCCCACATTGGAGGATCCAAGGATCGAATCCTTGTGAATACAGAAGGAGAAGGATGAGAAGAGAGAGCAGGAAACAGACACAGAGAATTGCCCAGCGAATGGACACAAAAACAGCAAAAAATAGGGGTGGGGGTTAAAAATGGATAAAAGTAAGTAAATTAATTAAATAAATAAATCTTTTTAAAAAAGTATGTAAGAACTCTATGCAAGACTATAAATCATTCTTGGGAGAAATTACAGAAGGCCAGAATCAATGGAGGGATATGCCATGGGTTAGGAGACTCAGTATTGTAAAGATGTCAGTTCTCTCACACAGTGATCTGATGATTCAATGAGATCCTAATCAAAATCACAGCAGCTTTGGTTGGTTGGTGGAATTTAAGAAGATTTTAAGATACATGTGGAAATGCAAAGGGCCAAAGATAGCCAAAGCATTCTTGAAGGAAAGAATAAAGCAGGACTTCCTCTCCTAGATATCAAGAATTCTTGTAAAGTTACAGTAATTAAGATAGTGTGGCAGGGGAGTGAGTGTAGCTTAGTGGTTGAGCACCTGCTTCCCATATTGAGGTCCTGGGTTCAATCCCCGGTACCTCCTAAAAAAAGAAAAAAAATATGGCATTGTCACAAGGACAGGCAGAGAATAGCCTGGATAAAGATCCACAGATAGATGGACAGAGGTATATTGTAGAACAGTGAGAGAAAGGAAGCTCTTTTCACTAAATGGCACTAGAACTATTGGATATCCACATGGAAAAAAAGGAAACTGACTTGTATGTCACATCATGTGCAAAAATCATCTTTTTCATGCTCACGCATTAAAGGCACAGCAGCATATACTTAATTTTTCACACTCTGTTTTAGAAGATTTGATTTCAACAACGAGGTGGTAACAGTCAGTGGTTAAGAACATGGCTCTGATGTCAGCCTGTTTTTAAATAACTCTCAACTCCACCACTTGGGAAAGCTCCTTACCCTTTCTGTTTCTCAGTTTTCCCAGCTTTGACAAGGAGCTGATGGTAACAGCTGCCTCATAGGGTTGTTATTGGGATTGAGTGAAGTGCATACATAGTAAGCACTTAGCGTAGGACTGGGCACCTACGGAAGTGCTCTACGGACGGTAGGTGATGATTGGTCTCCTCATCGCTGAGTAAAGGAGGGTTTGGGGCAGTGCCACAAGTGGTGGGTGGAAATTTCAGTAAAACTGCTTATCCCAGTAGCAAAAATAATGGGAAAATAAAAAATGAAATCCAACTCAAGCCGCTGACATTTCTCATTACCTTTGGAGGTTTATTGGTTATTGTAAGAGTAATGGCTACCACTTTTAGGGTGTCAGATGTATGCCAATGACTTCAGTTTGTTGTCTCTAACCCTCATGGCAGTCCTGTGAAGAAAATATTCTTGTTCCATTTTATGGAGAGGCTGAGTCTTGAAAGAGGAGCTACTGTGTTTCCCTACCTATTGGTGGTACCGGAGGTTGAAGAAGAACCTCGAGGACAGACCGCAGGATGTGCCAGGCAGTGGAGGGAAGGGCGAGGAGGGTTTGTTGGAGAGGGAGGAGAGCCAGGAGAGGACAGTGTCGTGAGGTTAGGTCAGGGAGCCTTGGGAAGAATGGGGCTGTGAGGCAGGGCCCTGCTGCAGAGCTCTGGGGGGAGGGGCAAAAAAGGCGGGGGCCTTGGGAGTTGCCGGTTGAGAACTCAGCTTGGGTGACTAGGGCTTGAAATCAAGCCCCCAGAGGTGGTTGCTGCTCTGTGAATGTCAGAGATAAACGTTCTCAAGCCGACCAGTGCTTGAACATCAGCTGGCTTTTCTCTGTGCTAGCCCCTTGTCCCCAGGCCCTGCCTTTTGCCTGCCTGCCTTATGACTGTCATGTGGAGCAGAATGAAGTAGTTAGAACCTTTGGAACCATGTGTGTGGCCCAGGAAGATGCTCCCATTGAGGAGCCTCCCCGCCCGCCCCCCGCCATAGGCCATAACTCCAGGTCTGTGGACCCTTCATATGTCATCTCATTTAACCCCCACTGAAACCTGGTGACATACACAGCTCAGGAAGTTGCAGTCACAGAGCCAGTCAATGGTAAAGCAGGAATTTGAACCTGAGCTTTCCATTTCCAAAGCTTATACGTTTTCCACCATCCTAGGCTTTCCCAAGTGGCTGCTGTCATCTTATTTCACTAACTCTTCGGGCAGGAGATTTTTAGTTCTTCCCCTTGCTATCCATGTCTATATGGGTTGTTTTTTTTTTGTTTTTTTTTTTAAAGATTTATTTATTTACTTTATCCATTTTAAACGCCCCCCTTCCCCATTTGCTGTTTTGTGTCCATTCGCTGGGCAATTCTCTGTGTGTGTTTCCTGCCATCTCTTCTTATCCTTCTCCTCCAGTCTTCACCAGGATTCGATCCTGGAGACCTCCGATGTAGGAGAGAGGTGTTCTGCCGCCTGCGCCATCTCGGTTCCTGGTTTTCGGAGCTTTCAGAGCATCTCGTCTTGTCTCTCCCTTGCGCCTCTCTCCTGTTTCGTCGTCATCTTGCTGCATGGCTCCCGGGGCCTGGCAGCTCATTGGCACACACAGCCTGGCAGCCCATGCGCCTTCTATATATTTTTTAAAATTTTTACCGGTAGGTCCCTGGAATCGAACCCAGGTCCCTCCATATGGCAGACGGACGCCCAACCATTTGGGCCACATCCGCCCCCACTATATGGGTTTTTAAAACCTTTCCTCAGGGGGTCGGATGTGGCTCAACTGGTTGGGCGTCCATCTCCCATATGGAGGGACCCGGGTTCGATCCCCGGGACCTCCTGGTAAAAAAAAAAACAAAAAACCTTTCCTCAGTTACCCCTTTAGGACTTTGGGTGTCATTCATATATAATCTTGGAGAATGTGTAAGTCGGGAAGTGAGGAACAAGGAATGAGAATTTGTGGGAGGGAGCTGGTCCATCATCAAAATAAAATCTGAACGGCCCACGTGAGGGGAGTTGAGCTGACAGTCACCGTTAAACAGGGGGCCATGGCTATACAAGAGGCTTGTGGATATATGCTTGGCTCGCGTTGGACAGGAAAGCACTGTACAGTCATAATTTGGGGGATGTCACAGTTGCTGAGCACAGTGCCCTGGACAGAGGGCAGATGAATGAGTTGGGGTTCTTACCTTAGCTCTGACACTGTGAGACTGTGGGCACATCACTTCCTCTTGCTGGGCTTTCCTTGTTCCCATTGGTCAGCTAAGAGCATGCTTCATCTCAGAAGCACTTTGCAGCCCTGGCACCCCTTGGTTTTGTTATGTGGCAAGGCATCTCTACTCACTGATTCTGGTTCTTGCTCCTGAAAGTTGACCATTATGTGTTTTTTAGTTTTGGCTCCAGTGGAACCACTTCTCAGCTCCTGGCACATTGTGGGCTCTTAATAAATCTGTGCAGAACTGATCTTTCATTAATGTCAAAACCATGACTGAATCCTGCCTGGGCTTTTCAAGTGTCAAGATGCTTGCCAATCCAGAGCAGGGGCTTGCTCTTCCCTGCAGCTGTTCCCCGGGACTTGCCAGGCAGCCAGCAGGTGGCTTGATTGGGCCACTTTGAGGCCCACTGAGCCAAAACCCCTGCTGTTCCCTGAAGGGCAGGGACTAACTGCACTGGGTAGAAGACTCTGCTGCTACCCACATGGGCTGGGTGATTCTGGGAGGATCCTCCCTAATACCTAGGACTTCACAGGAAAAGGGCATGCTGTGAAACTGCAGTGTACACACCAGGGCCCGGGCAAGAGTGACCTGTCCTGCCTCTTTGATATCCCAGGGGTTAGAAGTACAAACTGCCTCGTGATTACGGAGCAGAGAGCCAGCATCTTGCTGGTCCTTGCTAGCGTTTTCTCCAGGAGAGCCTGCTGTCTATTTATATCGTGAGTGTATTTGGAGTACTTGGCTTTAATCTGTTCTTTATTTTGCATTTATTGGCTAAACAGTGGTTTGTTCACCTTTGGAAGTGCTGCAGTCTACCAGATTAATACTTTTTTATTGCAATTAATCTTGGGTTCTAGGACACCTGATTTTATTTAAATTTGAGATCGTTATTGGAAAGCATCTTGGTATGATGGAGAGAATATTACCTTAGCAAACAGACTTGTTGTCAAATGCCGGTCCATCTATTCATTACTTGAGTAACCATGGGCAAGTTACTTAACCTCTCTAAGCATTGTTTTGTGAACTATAAAATGGAGATTGAAGTATTGATAGTAATAGTAATAATACCTATGGATCCAGTATTGTTTTAAGACCTTATGTGCCTTGTCTCATTTGACCCTCCCAGTAGTTCTGTGACATAGATTCCATTGTTCTCTCCATTTTACAGAAAAGGCAATTGAGGCACAGACAGGTTGGGTAACTTGCTCACGGTTGCCCAGCTAGTAAGTAGTGGGGCTGTGATTGCAGCCCAGGCAGCTTTCCTCTAGAACCTGTGTTCCTTATTACTATACTAGACTGTCTTGCAGGGAATGGTGCTGATTAATGTGATAACGTGGAAAAGTACCTAGAACAAAGTCTTGCACTTTGTAGATGCTCAAAAAGTATTGGTCACTCTGTCCCACCCCACTCCCAGCTGCTCCAGTTGCTAATCTAAGTTTGAGATCTCCAGCTGTGTGACCTGAACAAGGATGATGAGTTTCTCCAAAAAGTCAGGAGGTCCCTTGTAGGTTGTAAACAGGTCATTCCAGCAAAGTGATTTGTAGCAGGGATCCATCAACTTCCACTTCTAGCAGAGGAAATAGTCACCCCTTTACCCTTGCCTAGATTTTAGAACATTTACTGTTACTCAGAAATTATCAATTTTTCTTGTTTGCTTTTACTCTTTCTACACGAGCATTACACGGATGGTCAGAATAAACTGGTCTGAATTTCAAGCTTCTGTGGCCTGAGATGAGTCAAGGCTGGGGGATCAGGGGGAGGGGGGAAGGCAGGAGACAGCACCCAACACAAATGGAATGTGGTGGAAACTCTCTTTGGAGAGTGGAGTCAGGTGTCAAAGGTGGAATTATTTCCACTTATTACCCGGGATCCCAGGGTTTACTTGTTAACATGAAATACACACACATACAAACATATCTCAGTGCCTAGAGTTTTACTTTTTTCCACCTAAGGGAAACAATTAGATTGTTCTGTACTGAAGGCAATAACAGCAATAGGAAATTGCTTATAAAATGGTGATGACTTGTTTTTTTAACCATGGAAATTTAAAAATCCCAACTGTATGTGTTTTCTTTTATAGGTTTGTCTACAGGTTTTGAATATCTGAAGTTGGCTTCTGAATCGAAGCGTTCCGTGCTCCCTCACCCTTTGAAGAAATGTCTGTCAATTACGATGACTCCGTTGGAGTAGAAGTGTCTAGTGATAGCTTCTGGGAGGTAATGCCCATGCTTTCCTTCCTGGTGACAGCAGACACCAGGCTCATGGTACCTGGCCTGCCTTTTGGGAGATGGGGTGTGGCTGGGGAGATGAGATGATGAATGTCCTCCAAAACTAGCCAGAAACTTGCAGTCAGATCTGGAGGGCAGCAGAAAGGTTGTGATGTTTGTTTTGGCCCAAGTACGGTTTAGATACCAATGAAGGTAATGACCCCACCTTGCTGGAAAATTCTGATGCTTAAAGAGATTAGGGGTATTTTGAAAAGGTCTAGTCAAGCTGTCCTTTCTCTTGTTTTCCTTTTTATGTTTAGAAACCATGGAGCTATGATTAACATATAGGAATTACTGGGCATAGCCTGGGGGGCACCTTTATTTTTGGGTTTTATATTAAAAAATGGCCATGATATGATGTCATGGTGGATGCTGCAGGCAAATGGTCAGAGGGCTGGACAAACTGCCCTCTTGCTTTTTGGAGCACCTGTCCGTTTTGCCTGTGATCTGGAGCTCCCTTTCTGATTAGATTATTTTTTGGTTTGGGGAAGTCATTCTTCCTGAGCCCCACTTACTTTTCCTGCCTGCTGAATAAAGAAAACTCAACTTTTGATCAAATTTTGTTCTGGTGGCAAAGCCTGTGGAGTGTTCCTGGAAATCATGGGCTTAGTGGGAAAGCATTGGCTTTGCAGTTGGAAAGATCTGGGTTCTGATCTCAGCTGTCACTTGACTAGCTGTGTGACCTTGGGCAAGTTGCTTGACTGATCCGAGCCTCAAGGTCTTCATATGGAAAGGGGGAGTGATACTGGCCTCTGAGGGAGGCTGCACACAGGAAAAAACGGAAGCGTGGCCATGAGTACCCCATGTGGACTGACAGAGGAAGCCCTGGTGTTGGGAGAGTGAGGACGATGCCGTGGTGTTTGTGGGGCACTAACGTGACATAGTTTTATAAACTTAAAATAACAAGGTGTATAATTTTGTCCAAAATCACATAGCATCTGACATTACAGTCTGAGACAAGTGATGACAGGTGCCAAAGTTTAAGAAAAGATGTACAAAGAGCTCAAAATTCAGTCAGCACTTCTCTTTCCTACATATTAGAGAAAAGGTCATTATTGATTTTTAGCTGAATACTTTATTTTATTAAAAGTGTGTATTTATTGGGCATCTGCTATGTGCTTACCCTGAGGATAAGACAGACTCTGTCCCTGCCCTTTTACGAGGAGGTAACCTTCATGAGAGTGAAATAGGAAAGCACAGATGATGCAGACCCTTGCCGTCCCTGCCCCTCAATGGGAGCAGCCTTCCTGGTGGGCATCCAGGCCAGGGTTCAAATTTCAGTCACCAGAGAGGCACACCTACCCAGGGAAATAGTTCACATAAGACAGCAAGTGTGACATGGGCAGCAACTGAGTCACCGAAACATTGCCAGCCGCTCAGCAGCCCAGTGCCCTGGCTTTGTCAGGTGCATTCTTACAGCATGGTGGGAGGTTGGTGGTGTATCTAGAGGAAGCTTTATTAGAGCCGCAGATACATGACTCAGTTTGGAGGTTCCTCTGGGACAATGCTGGAATTCAGGACTGCCCCTCTGTTCCCATCTCTCCCCCATGCCCCCATGAGGTCCTGGTTTCCAGAGCCCAGGTTCATAGGTAGGTGGGGCCCAGCGGGCCTACTCCAGAGAGTCTGTGGCTTCCCCGGTATCACAGAAGCACTCTGAAGCAGCAGTGGCTGTGCAGGACCTTCCTCCAGGTCCCGTGACACTGGCCTTTAGAGATGCAAGTCCTTGATATTTTCAACACTGAATCAGAACTATGTATCTCATAGAGTCTCATAGAGTTGTGGGAAACCTTTCTGTTTTGTAATTGTGTTGCATTACTGTCTGGTATTAATCAGGTACCTGCCTTGAGGTAAGTATTGATGCAGAGAAGATAAGCACACAAAAAGGTACTAGTGGGTCACAGGCCAGTAGAGTCAATGAGAGGAGGTGAAATGTGCTTTGGAGCCAGGTGGCCTGGGTGTGAGTCCTGGCATCGTCACTTGCCACCAGTGTGTGCCTTTGCTCCAGTGTCCTAATCTGTGAAATGAGAGTGATAATAGTAGCAACATCATGGTATTGTTGTGAGGGATAGAGGAATTAATATATGTAAAGTGCTGAATTGCCCAACACTGAGTATGAGATCTAGAAAAAAGAACAGAGAGCTCTGATTCTTGCAGTGAAGGTACTTATGACATAGCTGGGAAGAGAAAGGACAGTGGCCTCTGAAGCATGGTCTTACAGAGGGTCACGAGGACTTGACCTCTTGGGAGCAAAGGAACTGTTTTGGAGCAGGGTGGAAGGTCATGCAGAATTAGGTTGGGGCTGAGTGGGGACTGTTCCCCAAATGTGTCCCTCTCATCCAGGTAGGACCCTGGCACATCCTGGTTGCTTCTGGCAAGTCTCCCTGCCTTGTTCTGGGAGCCTGTGGACCCTCCTGCTGCATGCTCTGCTTCTGGGCCCTGCTTCTGGGTCTACTCCTTGGCTCTGGGGATGTATAGAGGAAGCCTGCACCTGGGACCGTGGAGCTGTTCCAGGGTCACCAGCATTTGCTTAGAAAAGCTGGCTTCCTCCCTGACCTTAGTGGTCTCTGCGAACAGGATGGGGATGGCATGCCTGTCTCCAGCAGGCTGGGAAAGCAAACTGCTAATTTCAGGCACTGGGCCTGAGTTTGCCTCATCAAAGTTCCCCGGAGGCAGGATTTCTGCTTAACTATCAGCCATCAGGATGTGCATTTAGAGCTCCCATCTTTGCTGGAGGAGCCCAGGCAGGGTCTGACCTGTATTGCACTCTCTTGTGGGCACAAAGAGCCTTTGAGGAGAAAAATATCTTGAGGGATGAAGAGGACATAAATATCTTGCTGTAAAATGTTCCGGAACTGATAGCCCTAAAGAATGTTGGCATGTAAGAGTGCCACGTGACTAAATATTTCCTGCATCCATGAAGAAAGTTTGTCCACCTGCTCTTAGACCATCTCTTTCCTCTCAGACTTGATATCTGACCCCTTTATCAGCTGTCAGTGACTGTCAGAGACCCTGTACCACCTGCGAATATCTCCACATGCATCTATTGTTTTGTCTGGACAGTGATTCCTATTCTTCCAGACCAGTTTTGTAGGTAACGTGTTTAGAAAATGCTGCTGCTCGTCTCCATGTATTCCACAAAGACCAATGTAGTGCCCTCCTTGGCCCAGGCCCTGGGCTCAGCCCTGGGATCCCAAAATGAGACGCATGCCCTCAGGCCCCCCAGAGCCAGCATGGCTTTTGGGGTGGGGGGTGGATTAAGTGAGCAGTTACAAGGCAGCAGGATGAGGGCCGTGTAAAATAACATAACCTTGCCGTGCAGCTGTGGTGGCCATTCCATTTGTTCTCCACCTGCTCTACCTCCTGGCCACCCTACAGGACGTAGACCTGGGCAGCCTTTTCTGTCGGATGGCTGGTCTGTGTGTAAACCTTGAGGTGGATGCATGTGAAGCCCCACCTATGGGCTGCTCAGTGAGGGTTGTACAAAGCTTGGTTGTAATCCCACTGTGCTCCTATGGGAGAGGGCTTGCCTCGATTTCACTCAAGTTTCTAAATGTAACTGTCAAGCCATTCTTTCAACCAAATACGGAGTGTCTGCTGAGCTGTGAGCAGGAATTAGGGCCTCAGTCTTCCTCCCACTGCCTTCAGTCTGTTCTCCATACCACTGCCAGAGCAACCCATCCAGAAAAGCACACTGAACAACCCTCTCCCCTGTGCAGAAATCTTCTGTTTTTCTCTACCGCCTTCAAAATAAACCACACTCTTTAGCATGGCAAAGATGCGAATGTGTGTAGGCATCTAACTGGCCCACTAAGTCCTTCCCGACCAGATCCTCTCCAGGTTTATTTCTCAAGTGCTGCAGTTCCGCTCTGAGCTCCAGCCAAGCTGAACCATCCCAGGTTCCTGTACAGCGAGAGCTGTGTTCCCGCCTCGTGGGGGAGGGGTGGTCCAGCCTTTCCTCTACCTTGACGTCCATTACTTTCCCGGGATCTCCTCCACCAGGAAGCCTCTGACCACTCCCAGCATGTTTGCTTCTCCCTCAATGCTGTGGGCAAGAACATGTTTCTCACATGGGTGTCCGGTGCTTAGCACAGTGCCTGAGACATTGAGTGATTGTCGGATGAGTGAATGAATGAGTGGCTGAGTGTGCAAGTGAACCAGAGAAAGGATGGTGTTCTGTGCTGGGTAATAAGACATGCCCTGCTCATAAGAAGCTTACAAGCACTTTTCTTTTTAAAAAAAAAACAATTTATTGAAGTATATCATTCATACATGAACATACATAAACTATAAGTGTTCAGTAAACATCGTGAACTTACAAAACAAACATGTGTAACACCATACATGGCTCCCACACATCACCCCCCCCCACAAACACCCTGCATTGCTGTGAAACATTTGTTAACAAATTATGAAAGAGCATCGTCAAAGTATTCGTACCAACTATAGTCCGTATCTTCCTCCCCTATAGATTTTTTGAAAGGATTTATTTATTTATTTATTTATTTACTTCTATCCATTCCCCCATCCCCCCCTCCCGTTTTTGCTGTTTCTTTGTCCATTTGCTAGGCGACTCTGTGTCTGTTTCCTGCCCTCTCTTCTCATCCTCCTCCTCCTGTCTTCACTGGGATTCGATCCTCGGAACGCCTGATGTGGAAAAGAGGCGTCCTACCACCTGCGCCACCTTAGTTCCTGGTTTTTCGGAACTGCTGTTGGGCACCTGCCTACCACATGGAGGGGGAGAATCCTGGGTTCAGGTTCCGGTGCCTCTTAAAGAAGACAAGCAAGACAGCGAGCTGATGTGACGGGCTTGTGTGATGAGCTGACACAACAAGATGACACAAAGAGGAAACACAACGAAAGACACAACAAGCAGGAAGTGGGTGTGGCTCAAACAGCTGGGCACCTCCCTCTCACATGGGAGTTCCCAGGTTCGGTTCCCAGTGCCTCCAAAAAAGAAGACAAGCAGACACAGCACACAAAGAACAGACACAGAGAGCAGTCAGCGAGTGCAAACAATGGAGGTGGGGGGTGAGAAATAAAGAAAATTTTTAAAAAATGCTCTGAGGATGTAGCAGAGCACCCTAGGGCATTGTGGTCGAGGTAGCATTTGACTGCGGCTGGGGGAGAGCAGTGCCTTTTTGCTCCCCTGCAGTGCTGTTGCTGGAGAGTGTGCCCTCTCTGATAGCTCATCAGGCTGCACACATACAAGCTGTGCACTTATGATCCATGTATTCCTTTGTGGGGATGTTAACCTACAGTAAAGCACTGAGAAGTAGAAACAGTGAAGCAGCTCGCATTTACTGCGCTTGTCCTTCGTGCCAGGACCTGCGTGGGCTTTCATGGTTCTCTCAATGCTCATACCTGCCTTCTGAGAAGGGAGCTCCACTTTCCAAGTGAGAAAGTAAGGTTCAGAGCAGTTTGGTATTTGGAGCCAGGCAGTGGGATTCATGAACCTGTCCTCCTCCTACTGTTCTCAGCCTCCTGGGGCTTTGCCATGACTGCCACACATTCGAACGCTCCTTGTTTGACCTGAAGAAATAGTCATGTCTGTTGAGACTCTGGCTCCACCATTTGCTCAGAGAACTTACATGACATGCTCGGTTTCCTAAGCAGTACCATGCACTGATAATGCCTGCTCCCTGGGATGGTTGTAAGAACCAGTGGTAACATCAGCAGAGAGCCTAAAACTGCACGGGCGCGCCTTTCCTTTTTGGGGCAGAAACTCTATCCCCTTAATGCTACACACAAAATATAGACAAGCTGCATCCTTTGGCAAATGCTACATGACGTTTAAGGTTCTTACTGTTTTACTCAAAAGAGAGTTGTAGCTCTGCAGGCATTTGGCCATTCTGGGATCTTGGGCAGGCTGCTGTGGACCATTCTTCAGAGATTCTTTGAACCCTCCTCTTTAGGAATGGGTTGCTTTTTTTGTGGATTTCTTCTAAGTCAATGAAAACACACAGTTTTCCTAAGATCCTAGTCCTCCACTCCAAGCTATATGATAGTGGTATATTTCCATTTTGTTCAGATAGTAAGACTTAGTACTCCTTGAGAGTGGTTGAGGCCTAAGACTTTCGGGTCACCTTGGCCTTCTCTCTGAACCTCATAACTGTACTGCAAAGAATTGTGGCTTCCTGAAATGGGTGGTTTTTACAGGTAGAAAAATAAAATCTGAGCACTGGTTAGATGCTTATAAAACAGGCAGAAGTCAACATTAGACATTGACTTTGACATTGTTATTAGAACAGAGAACAGTCTTTGCTGACCTGGCCTCTGCCCAGTAATTGCGTTTTTCTAATGGTGATTATTGTTTTTCATTGAGCCATCCTGTCAACCTCCTTTGTCGTCAGTTCTGGGTTGAGCACCTACTATGCACCATACACTGAGCTAGGGAGACAGGTAAATGTAACAGAGGCAGTCCCGGAGCCCCTGTCCCAGTGAAGCACACAGCCTGGTAGCAGCACTGACAGTTAAACCGGTGACTACAGTTTTCCTTTGAGACCTTTCAACACCCCTGTCTATACCTCCTCCAGGCTGCCTGCCTGTCAGCTCAGCATGAGCAGGACGGCTCTGCTGGGCACTGCACTGCCGTACCTGGTGCAGTGCATGGCCCGTGAAGGCCTAGGTGGTGGGGGGAGGAACGACGGACAGGTCTCACCAGAGCTCGCCTGCTGGTTTTGTTCCAGTGTGTCCTCTAAGGGATCCTGGCTGGTACATTCTGGGGCTGCAAAAAAAATCAAGTCAGGATCCTTAGTGGGGAAGGGAAAGCAGGAGGAAAGGCCATCCTCCCAAGTCGGGCTCCAGCAGACAGGAATGCCACGCTCCTTTTGTGATGCCCACCAAGGCAGACATTCAGCCACATGAATGCAGACAGGCATGGGCCTGCGGCATCGGTGAGAATGCTGACACTGGGAGCACCTGCCTGGTGGATGAGCTCGGTTTTCATTTTGTCATTCGGGCTTATGCCTCACCCTGTCTAAATGCCATTGTTCTAAATGCCAAATAAAGGGTTTGGTGTTTTCTTGAGAGAATTTTAACTACAAATCTTTCTTCTGTCAAGAAGCTCATCCTCTTGGGATACATTTTTATTTTATTCTTTCATTTCAAAGATGTCAAGGCACCTTGTTTCAGCCATTTAAGAGAAAAAAATTTCCCCCTTTATACTCAGTAGCAAATAGAGTGACATTGTTTTAGAGCTGGAGGGTCTGAGGGTGCTCAGTGGGACTGTGGTGCCTTAGCTCCATTGAGGCATTTTTATACAAAGGATTATCAGGGCCGGCACAGTGGGGTTGGAGCCGAGGTGCCCAAGTACAGAGATGGGGGTCATGGGAGCCCAGGGCCCTAGGGGGGAGCGTGCTGCTCGTGAAGGTAAACCAGGGATTCTGATGCAAGGGATCAGGGCCTGGGTAGAGATGGGCTGGGGACTGTGGAAGCACTGAGTAGAGGAGGGGAGGGAAGGAGACAGGGGAGGCTTCCTGGAGGAAGTGCTAGTCCAGCTTTTCAAAGCTGGTGAGTGTCCAGCTAGATCATTTGACTTTGCCCCAGGGATTCCCCCCATCTCAGATGTCTCTTTAACGGTTCCTTTCAGCCTAAGCAGTGTGTGTCCTCCGGGTTTCTTGGTGAAAGCAGGTGATCTTCAGTGTGTGCCTCTTGACAGGCACGGTGAGATGATCTCACTGGGCAGAGGGTGGTGGCTCTCGTAGCAGCCAGTTCCAGCCACCCCAGCACCTGAATGGAGAGTGTGGTGTGTAAGAGAGGGCAGGGCCCGGCCCTGTGTGCGTGTCTGTCCGAGGGGACACTGGGCTCCTGAGGGTAGGGTCTTACCTGGCAATGGCGTGGAGCCATGGCACGTGCTGTGCACATGAGTGGGGACCTTTGTGGACTCCATGCTCAGAGCACAGCACGCTCAGGGCACCTGACACAGAGGGCCTGGCTGACCGGCCTTGAAGGAAGTCAGTTCTACAATGACTTTGTTTAAACCCATCCTTCTTTACTACGTTATTTCTTTATGTGTTCTGCCTTTGGAGTTGAGATCTGAGGGTTGGAATTCCTGGGTTTCCATTTCACACGTTTTTCAGTTTGCATCTTGAGTATTTTGGGTTAAGGATTGATAATCCAGTTGATCTTTAAAGTTGAAATCTGGGGTTTGTGCAGCAAGCAGTCCCTTTGTCAGGTAGTGAGCCGCCTTTTCTTCACCCTCCTACTTGACAAATACAAGTTCCAGGAACAGAGTTTGGGGCAAGTCAGTGTCACAGGCAAGAACTGAAAACCAGGAGTTGGGACAGGAGTGAGCCCCTGAGGAAATTACGGGACTAGTGCTGGGTCAGAGTCGAGCAGGGAGCTCAGAGTCCAGACTCAGGACAGTTGTGGGAAACTGAGGCTCTACCAATAAAACAGCCACAGCAGCTGCAGCACCAAGCCTGGCAAGGCGCTTCTGTCTCTGATCTCTAACCCTGTTGGAGCGGTAAACAGTGTTACCCTATTTTGCAGATGAGGAGCTCCAGGCAGGAAGGTGTTGGTCCCTGGTGGGTGGCGTGGGGAGCCCAGGTAGTGGAGCCATTATGTCCCTAGTGCCTCACACAGTCCTTGGCACACGGCAGAGGCTCATTAAATATTTGTGAGTGGCAAGAGCGTGTTGCCAGACCCTCAACAATTGATTGTGAATGGTTTGGGTGGAGCCAGAGAGCTGGTGGGATTGGCAGGCCTCCATTTCATTAGCAACTCTAGAATTGGGAAGGGCCCTCCGAGGTCTGCTGGGTCATCTCCCCCTCTCTCTGAATGGACAAAATGAAGAAGTGGCCAGGGAGAGGTCCACATAATGTCTTGTCAGGTGATGGGCTGTGCCCCCATTCCAGGGCATTTGGTCCTCCCTAACTCAGCTCGAACTCCATCTTGCTGGTGAGGAAATAGAAATGCCGAACGTGAGAGACTTGTCCAAGGGCAGCATTTTGGAGTGCGGCCAGATCTATGCTGCTCCCTCGTGAGAGCAGGCAGAGGGAAGGAGGCCTGTTAGAGCTGGCTGAGTAGGCTGATGGGTTTGAACAGATATCAAAATCTCACCTCGCCAATTACGCTGCCATCTGCAGGACTGTAATTAAGGAGTCCCAGAAGGGTTGTCTTTTATTCTAGTCTTTAAAGTTGACAGAGAAGATTCTTTAGCCTCTTTGTGTACTTTATAGGCTTTGGATGAAAGCAGTTGACTTTGACTTCATGCACTTGCTGGGGAGGGATGCTACCAGTGGCATTCCCTTCTGTTTGGTTAGCTTGGTGCAGCTGGCTCATCCTCAGACATTCCTCTCCAGGGTACAGAGAGCAGTTGTGGTGCTTGGGCCATCAGGATTGCAGGCTAAAGGGCGTGAGGATTTTGAGTGTAAAATCAAGGTCCTCTTTGGCAGGTGATCCTAATAGTTTTAGGCTTGGGGTTCCTGAGATGAGCTTTGTCAGCATATTGGTGGAAGCAGGAGCAGGGCCTCTCGACAGCTTTGCAGCCTTGAACTCTGCCTGCAGCCTTCCCTGGAATCCACGTGACTGGTTGGAAGCACACACCTCACCTGATAGTGACCCCTAAGAATTGACTGGGCACCCTCTCTCTCTCTGTTCTTGGCCCCAGGGAAGGTTCTGGAAGGTGGGCTCTGCCTCTTTCTGGCTGTATGATGATGGGTCAGTTCCCCTCTTCAAACTTCAGTCTCCTAAATGTAAAACGGGAACACTGATAGTCCCCAGGGCATAGGATTGTCGAAGGATTAAATGAGCTGAGCTGCCGGCCCCCTCCCTAGCAAAGGCAGAGGTGCTCTATTATGACGCTGCTGCTGCTGCTGCTGCTGCTGCAGGACCCTCGGTGCTTGGTGCCTGTTGCCAAGAGGCTGGCAGCCCCGCTGGGAAAGTAAGGCTGCCATGCACCAGGCCTTTGTGAGCCACGTGGACCATGCTGTGACCAAGGGACATGGGGACGGTGTTTGGAAGGGCCCTCGTGGCCCCCAGGTGGACTGGCCATCAGGAGCCCTTGGGCAGGAATTGGTCTCGCCTGTCTGCAAGTACATGCAACACAGGCTGTCACTCTTGGTGGTCCAGGGAGGACAGAAGGAGTCAGGCGAGCCTCCGTGGCGAAAACGAGCGGAGCCTTGATGGGGGGCGAGGACCGGGGCAGGTAGGATGTCCCGGCTGTGCATTCTTCAGTACTCTTCTCCCTCACCATTTCCCTCCCCCTTTCTGATATGTTCACCTCAGAGCTTTCTGTTTGTATGGGTTCTTGTAAATTATGTCTGCCGGGTTATGAGCATGTATTTCTAATTTACCCAGACCACTCGGGTTCTGTCTTCCTATTTCTTTCTTTGCTCAGGGCTCTGTTTCTGAGGTCTATTCAGGTTGCACTGTGTACACTGTGGTGACAAGTGCCCTTGTGGCCTGTGATCTAGGTTGAACACTTCTTGGGGGATAAAACTCAGGAGCGAAGTTACTGGGTCATAAGGGATGCCTGGGTTGAATTAGGTGCTGCCGCATGGTTGTTCTCAGAAGGCCTACCCTGGACTCCTCCACAATAAGGGGTCCTGTCTGCCCACACCTGCACCCCACTCAGAGTTTACAGCTTTCTACTGCTTGCCATTCTGTTGGAGTAAGAAGTGACCTCACTGTTCTCGTGGATTCCTCTTAGTACTACAAGTGTACATGTTTTTCCATGGCTTTCAGCCCTTGGGCTGCTGCTTCTCTCTGAAATCTCTTGTAAAATTCCTTTGCTCATCTTCCCATGGCACCCTGTCTTTTTCATGCTGATGTACAGGATTTCCTCGGATATTCCAGATTTTACTCCCTGTCAATTTTAGATATAGCAGATTGAGAGAGACTTGTAATCTGTTAACTTTGCCCATGGTGTCAGCTGCTAGTCAGAAATCCTTAAGTTTTGATCACTCTTATATATATATGGCCTTATATTAGAGTTTTTACTTTTGGAACTGTTTAGGTAGTCTTGCCCTACCCTAATTCATGAAGGTATTCACCTGTGTTTTCTTTTATTAACTTTATGATCTTACCTTGCACATTTTTACTGAGCACCTGCTGTGTGGCAGACCCCATGGAGGGCCGTGAGTAGAAAGGAAGGACAAAGGTCCATCTCCTTGTAGAGAGTGCAGAGTCTGAAGAGATTAGGAGATGGGAGCCCTGAAAGGATTTGACTTTGCCCTGGGCTTCTGCAGGCTGGCTCTGGTCTAGACAGGCCTGGGATGGTGGGAAGTAAGACTGGCTGGGGGCTTAGGTGCTGGTGTCCCATGGCACCAGAATATGTGGTGGGGGAGGGCAGAGTGGCCCGGGACACGCCTTGAGACCATAGGCCTGAGGGCTGCCATTCCCTGCCCTGTTGGGTATTCAGTCAGCCTTGAGACAGCCAGGATCTCACTGGAGTTCCTGGGGGATTCCATGAGCCATTGGGGTTCCTTGTGGTGTTGAGCTCAGCCCTGGGCAGGAAGCAGTAGGGGCTCCCTGTACCTCAGGGCCAAGGCAGCATTGAGTGGGAAAGAGCATGAGCTTTGGGGTGATCCTGCCTGGTTCCCTTCTCATATGGGCCGTTGACTTATCCTGGGGCTTGTCTGTAATTAGGTAATTTATCTGTGAAATGGGCCTGATGGTCCCCAGCTGCAGAGGTGGGTAAAAAGTGAAATGGAAGGCCTTCTGTAAAGGGACCAGTATGTGGTACACTGTCAGCCCCCAGCCTGGTGACTGTCTATTGATAACAGGTCGTGATAACTGAGCCTGCATGGGCAGCTGGTGGTTGGTAGGCTCAGAGTTGCTGCACATTTGTGTTCACTGCATTCTCTCCCTGCCCATCTTGCCTTCCTTTCCCTACCCACCCCTCTTGGATCCCAGAGGTCTCGCTGACCTGCTGCTTCCAAATCCCCTAACTTCCCGTGAACTTTGACGACTTTTTCCACAGAAGGAGCTGCCCAAAATAAGTAGGCTTCAAGTCATAAGAACAAAGATTCTCCAGAGTCCTTGTGGAAAAGGCCCCAGAAAGGCAGTTTGGGACTACTTATACCCAGACGCCTGGCGGATGCCTGGGAAACTGGTGCGACCTGTTTGAATAGACCTTCCCAGTAGCCTGTCATTCTAAACCCACTGGCTTTTACACAGAGCCCACTGTCTCTGCTCTAATTCCTGATTACGCAGTTGCTTCTACACAGAGAGCTCTGCAGCCCCAGCCCCAGACTCGAGTTAGCTGACTTTACAGCCAAGGCTTGGCAGAAGCTAGATGCTCAGGCTGAGGAAAGCTAAAGGAAAAATGGGAAGCCTGGCTTACTAAAAGGGGAGAGGTGGGCAGCCGGGAGAGTTCTGGGCATATGATGGACATTGTGAGTGGACAGTGTATATGGAAACAGTGATACCTGATGCATGGATTTAAAGCGATGGCCTGCCAGGATTCCTTAGGTAGCCTTTTCATTTAACAGAGGACAGCAGGGCAGATGGGGAGTTTCTCAGTGCCTATTGCCTGAGCACTCTTTTCTCAGTCAACCTGCCACCTGTCCCGAGCAGTGGTCAAAGTGCCAGACAACAGTGGGATGACATTAAATTTAAAGTCCTTGAAGAAAAAAAAAAAACTACCAAGAATTCTATATCTGACAAATTTATCTTTCAAAAATCAAGGAGAAATTAAAACATTTACAGATAAACAAAAGATAAATTCATTACCAGAAGACCTACCCTATAAAAAATGCTAAGGGAGTCCTTCAGTATGAAATAGAAGGACACCAGACAGTAACTGAAAGTTACAATAAGAAGTGAAGAACATTGGTAAAGGTAACTACATAGGTAAATATAAAATCCTGTGTTATGGTACTTTTGGTAAGTGCTTTTTCCCCTCTATATGATGTCACAGGCAAATGTGTAAAATAATACTTTAAATCCATATCAATGGGCATACAATGTATAAAGATGTAATCTGAGACAACAACATTATAAAGAGGGAAGGAAGGAGAGGTATATAGGAGTAGAGTTTGTATACTACTGACACTAGGTTGGTACTAGTAGAACTAGGTTGTTATTACTTTAAGGTGTTCATTGTAATTATAAAGGTAACCATTAAGAAAATAACTAAAAAATATATAGAGAAAAAGGAAGAAGAAAGGAATCAAAATGGCATACTACAAAAAAGCAAATAAAGTTGAGGCAAAAAAGACATACAAGATTTATAGAAAACAGATAAATTTAAAAAAATTTTTAAATGTTTTAAATCAATTATAATAATTGAGAAGAAAGTAAATTCTTCTTAGTTATTTTATTTTTTATTTTACGAGGAGGTCCCAGGGATCGAACCCAGGTCCCTCCATATGGGAGACGGACCCCCAACCATTTGAGCCACATCTGCCCTGCCTCTTCTCAGTTATTAAGTAAAAAAAGATTACAAGATACAAAAGGGGTATTACATATATTGATAAAGGTTCAATCCAGCAGGAAGATATCACAATTATAAACATATATGCACCTCACAACAGAGCCCCAAACCAAATGAAGCAAAGATTGATAGACTGATAGAATTGAAAGGAGAACTAGACAGTTGCACAATAATAGTTGGAGTCTTCAATACACCGCTTTGAATAATTGCTAGAACACTAAGCAGAAAATCAGTATGGAAATAGAGGACTAAACACTATTTTTATTTTTTTTGGGACTAAACACTATTAACCAATTATTCCTAGTGGACATATATAGAATACTCCACCCAACGACAAAATAATGGCAGACCTAATCTTTTTTTTTTTGGGTTTTTGAAAATTTATTATTTTTTTAAAAGAAGTGGATAATCAGGAATATAATCCTGGTGATATCTGTTTTCACTGGATGTGAGGGAGATGAGTCCGATGAAAAGCCTTCAGAAAGGAGAAGAGCCAAGAAAACAGAGTCCTAGAAGCCAAAAGAAAATAACTTATCTGCCTGTCTGTGCAGGTGGGGTATGGGGGGTGCTAACAAAAGCTAATGTTGCAGAAAGATCCAACTTTCTTTTCTTTTCTTTTCTTTTCTCTTTTGTAACATGCTCGCTTGGATTTTGATGTTTATTTTATTCTTCATGTACTCTTTCCTTCAACACATACTTAGTGAACACCTATTATGTATCAGACTCATTGTAAGCCCATGTTCTTAACCACTGTGCTGTAAAAGAAGCATCATAAAAGGCATCAGGGTATGAATAGGTATTCGGTTGAACCAGATTTTAAGGTACATATAGTTGTAAGTAGAACTAGAAAGTCAAGTGGGGCCATTCTATGGAGGGCCTTGCTTTCTATTCTAGCCTGTGGAATTTGTCCACAGTAGGCAGTAGGGAGCCATTGTTTCATTTCAGGAGTGGATGATTCAAACTGTATTTTTGAGAAAAATATCAGAAAATGGAAGTTTAATCAGGGCTCTGTTGTAGGAGTTGATTTCAATGGTTCCAAGTATAAGAGCAAATTAACATATTTCTTTGTATTTTCTCACTCATTATGGACTTAAAAATAAAACTGTCATGTGGAACCAGACCTAACCTTAAAAGTAAATTGAAAGGATTATGTATCAAGACCAAGTGGGATTTTTCCAGAAATACAAGGATGGTTCAACATAAGAAATCAATCAATGTAATATACCACATTAATAGAATGAAAGAGAAAGAGCCACATGATCATCTCAGTCGATTTAGTGGTTTTTGTTTTGTTTTTTACATAATCCAACATCCTTTCATGATAAAGACACTCAGAAAGCTAGGAATAGAAGGGAACTTTCTCAACTTGATAAAGGACATTTATGAAAAACCCACAGCAAATACCATACTCAATGGTAAAAAACTGAAAGCTTTTCCCCTAAGATCAGGAATGAAACAAGAATGCCCACTGTCACCACTGTTATTCAGCATTGTTTTGGAACATCTAGCCAGAGCATTCAGGCAAGAGAAAGAAATAAAAGGCATCAGATTGGAAAGGAAAAAGTCAAGTTATCCTTATTCGCAGATGACATGATCCCATATAGAGAATCCCAAAAAAATCCACAAGAAAGCTACTAGAACTAATAAATTCAGCACAGCTGAAGGATAAAAGATAAACGTGCCGAAGTCAGTTTGGTTTCTGTACACCAGTAATGAACAATCTGAAAGGGAAATCAAAACAATTCCATTTAAAATAACATCTAAAAGAATAAATTATCTAGGAATAAATTTAATCAAGGAGGTGAAAGACTTGCTTGCTGAAAACTACAAAACACTGCTAAAAGAAATTAAGGAAGACCTAAATGGCAAGATAGCCCATGTTCGGGGGTTAGAAGACTTAATATTGTTAAGATGTCAATACTGCCTAAAGTGGTCTACAAATTTGATGCAATCCCCATCAGAATTCCAGCAGCCTTTTTTGCAGAAGTGGAAAAGCCAATCCTCAAATTCACATGAAATTGAATGGCCCTGAATAGCCAAAACAGTCTTGAAAAGGAAGAATAAAGCTGGTGAACTCACACTTCAAAACTTACTACAAAACTACCATAATGAAAACAGTATGGGATTGATACCGATACGATAGACCAATGGAATAGAACTGAGAGTCTAGAGTTAAATCTACACATTTTGACAAGGTTAGCAAGGCCATTCAATGGGGAAAGAACAGTCTCTTTCAACAAACGGTATTGGAACTACTGGAAATCAACATGCAAGAGAATGAATGCGCCAAAAAAAAAAAAAAAAAAAAGCAGAACCCCTACCTCTCACCATATACAAAAATTAATTCAAAATGGATCAACAACCTAAATACAAGAACAAGAGCTAATACTATAAAACTCTCCCCCAAAAATAGGGAAATATCTTCAGGACCTTGTAGTAGGCAATGGACTTTTAGATTTTACACTAAAAGTACAATCAGCAAAAGAAAAAATAGATAAAATGGATTTCATGAAAATTAAAAACATTTGTGCATCAAAGGATACTATCAAGATAATAAAAAGACAACCTATTGAATGGGAGAAAATATTTGTAAACTATATCTCTGATAAGGGGTTTATATCCAAACTTATAAAGAACTCCTACAACTCAACAAAAAGAAAAGCAACCCAATTTAAAAATGGACCAAGGATTTGAATAGACATTTCTCCAAAGAAGATATTTGAATGGCCAATAAATATATGAAAACATGTTCAAAATCATTAGTCTCTAACAAAATGCAAATTAAAGCTACAATTAGATACCATTTCACTGCCAGTAGGATGGCTGTTTTTTTTGTTTTTTTTTTTTAAACCTGAAAAGAAGTGTTGCCATGGATGCAGAGAAATAGGAACTCTTGTACATTGAGGGTAGGAATGTAAAATGGTCCAGCCACTGTGGAAAACAGTTCAGCAGTTCCTCAGAAAATTATGACCCAGCAATTTGACTCCTAGGTATATACCCCAAAAAATTGAAAGTAGGAACTCGGGCAGATACTTGTACACCAGTGTAATTGTAACATTATTCACAAGAGCCTAAAGGCAGAAGCAACCCAGGTGTCCCTTGGCAGATGGATAAACAAAATGTGGTCTATACATAAAATGGAATATTATTCACCTGTAAAAGAAGTGAAGTGCTGGAACATGCTACAACATGGATGAGCCTTGAAGACGTCATGTTGACTGAAGTAAGCCAGGCACAAAAGGACAAAAATTGTATGATTTCTCTTATGTGAAATACTAAGCAAATTCTTAGAAGCAGAAAGTAGAATAGTGGTGATGAGGTGTGGGAGGAGGGGGAAATGGAGACTTTTTGCTATATGTATATGAGACTTGTTGTTTTGGGATGATGAAGAGAGTCTTGAAATAGGGGTGAAAGTTGCAAGGTTTTGTCAGTGTACTTGGTTTTGTCAGTGTACTCAATATCAAAGAATAAATAAAATGGTTAAAATTATGTTTATGTTATGTATATTTTACCACAATTAAAAGAATGTTTTTTAAAAAATACAATAAACAGCAGCTACTGTATATGCTGATGGATTGTACATTGGTGACTTGTTAAGAAATATCCTTTTCTTTTCCCTTAATCTTTCCTCAAGGATTTTTGTTTTGTTTTGTTTTGTTTTGTTTTGTTTTGTTTTAGGAGGTACCAGGCATTTGAACCCAGGACCTCGTACATGGGAAGCAGGCACTCAACCACTGAGCTACATCTACTCCCCACTCAAGGGTTTTTAAAATCAGAAAGGTGGGCAGGTTTCTGGAGAGCCAAAATACATGTTTTGATGTTGATTACCAATTTGAATACTGTAGCTAACAATGGGATGAAAACTAGCTCTACATTGTTTTTCGTGACTCTCAAGGTTAAAGTAGGGCTGTAATTATTCTAGCTCTGTTTGCCATCAGCTCAGCAATACTGAGTTGTGTTTTGTTGGTGTAGCAGTTTGGTATTTTTTATGAATTCCAAAAATAGATACTGGATTATGTTTGTAAACTGGTCTGTTCCTCTGGGTGTATTAGATTGTATTATCTTTAGAGGTTTCACTTTTACTTGATTAAATTATGATTAGGGTTTTGATTGGGCTGTGTAGAGAAAACTACACAGCAGAGGAGTTAGTTGGAGTTTTTGGATGCTGGAATCCCAGGAAGTAAACACACAGAGGACTAGAGACGGCTCCATAGACATGGTAAGGGCCCCGGGAAGAGTGCAAGTCTGATAGTCTACAGCTGACCTTGTGGAGAGACCAGAGCAGCTGAGCCTGGAGAGGGACGAGCCCCAGGAGAGACAAGACTTATCCCAGCCTACAGCTGATATTGGAAGAAGCTGGGACCATGGAGCCTTAAGAGGAAGAGGGAGGCTGAATCCTTGCCGACTTTGGCAGCTGCCTTGCTCCAACATGTGGCAACAGACTTTGGTGAGGGAAGTAACTTATGCTTTATGGCAACTGTAAGCTTCTACCCCACATAAATACCCTTTATAAAAGCCAACAGATTTCTGGTATTTTGCATCCGCACCCCTTTGGCTGACTAATACAGTTGGTTATTTTTTTCATCCTGCTATAATTCTCAAAATGACAGCAAGGTCCTATTTTAAGGGAAGCAAGCATGTAATGTCACTTCTGATGTTAAAATGCTTGTTTTTGCCTCCCTTAAAGGAATTGCAGAAGTTCACAGTTGAAAGCTCAGGTTTGGCTGCTTTGCTCAGGTGAGCTACTGACCTGCTTTTCTTGCAGAGGAGTAAGAACAGCTGGGCCACATCTGGGCTGAGGGGTTCTGTGGAGGGAGCGATGATAGGGTCTGAGAGCACTGCCGCCCTTCAGCCAGCCTGTTGGAAATCACTCAGTGCCTCTGCCCCTGGGGAAGGCTGTCCAGGCTTACTAACCTCTGGGGGGCTTTGTTGTTCGACAGGATACTGATTCCAATAGGAGTGGGGTCATCTCAGCTTGTCTGGAGCTCTGGTCTTCAGACAGCCCTCCCCGGGAATGCCACAGAACCCCATCTCCCCCATTGCCCCTGTCCACGCAGGGCTCCACATGTTCTGTTTCTTTGCAAGGACTTACCACCACCCGCCTTCCTGGAAGACCCACGCATTGCCCTCTTCTTCACCTGGCTACCTGAGTTTGGGTTAGGAGGAAACAGGTGGTTTCAACTCTTGATAACTCAGGACAGTGGGAGGAAAGAGATGAAAGTAAAACCAGTTAGTTTTCTGTCGTGTTTCCTCTGTTTGCTCAAGTATCAGCTACATTGTATCTTTCCAACTCAGTGCTTCCAAGACTGAAATCTATTGAACATACTGATTTTCATCCCAAATTCACTATTGACGTTTTCTCAATCGTTTTTTTTGTTTTATTTTTCAGGAGGTATTGGGGATTGAACCTGGGACTTCGTATGTGGGAAGCAGGTGCTTAACCACTTGAGCTGCTTCCGCTCCCCTCAATCATTCTTTTATTATTTGTAATTTAGATGAGCTATCTCTCCTTTTAAGTCTTCAAAATTCACCTTAGCCCCCAATGAGACAGGTATGAGTCTGAGCTTTGAGAGTCTGAGAACTATTTGAAAATCTTCCTTCAGCTCCAGCCTTGACACTGCAACTGGGGAAGTTTGGCAAACTTCATAGCTTCTCCCAGCCTCTATTTTCTTATCTGTAAAATGGAAGTCATTTCTACTTGATAACATTGGTAGCAATTTTTGGAGGTATAAAACAGCTAGTGTGGCACCTGGCACATAGTGGGTGCTCAGAAAATGGGAGACAGTGTTCATTGTAATAATTGGGAAGTAATAATCCAGAATGTGAGGGAATCAAATCAGAAAACACTTTTATACCAATAATTATCAAAAGGCCTTCAGCCAAGAAAGCCTATGCTATTAAATATAAGATCATTTTAATCATTATAAAAATTTGTTTTTCTATTTTTAAGAAAAACTCTGTTTAGGTGTTACCTACTATAGAAAGGTGTCCCTAGCCCCCCAGTCTGGGTTTGATGCTCTCTGAGCTTCCTCTGCCCTGGGCTTCCCTCCCTCCCAGCCCCTCTCCCACCTGCAGACTCCACCCAGTACCTGGCCCAGAGTTCGTGTGCACGTACGTGCACTTGTGGAGAAACTCTGATTCATTGCTTTGTATCTTCTTGTTATTGATAGAAACAGGGAGGCTCTCTGTGGGGAGGGCCGAGTGGTTGGCAGGACCCTGGGAGCCTGCTTGGCCGTGGAGGCCAGGTGTGCCGCAGCACGGGTCAGACTGGCTTCCTGGCCAGTAGGGGCTGGCAGGGGCCACTGTCCTGAGCCCCATGCCTCCCAGCATGCCTCTGTCTCCTAGGTCGGGAACTACAAGCGGACCGTGAAGCGGATCGATGATGGGCACCGCCTGTGCAGCGACCTCATGAACTGCCTGCACGAGCGGGCGCGCATCGAGAAGGCCTACTCGCAGCAGCTCACTGAGTGGGCCCGGCGCTGGCGGCAGCTTGTGGAGAAGGGTAGGGAAGCCTCCCATTGGCCAAGGGCTCGGGCAATTCACTGCACCCCTCTGTGCCAGTTCCCTCTGGTACGGCCTTGGACTGGGGGAGGGGCAGGAGGGCGTCTTCCCCCATATGGGGGGGGGGGGGAGCAGCAGGGGGCTGTCACCCAGCAGGCACAGGCTGTGAGAGCTGTCGCCCCCCATTTCCTTGGGGCATAGGAATACTCTGCAGATAGCATCCGCGTCTCCTCTTCCAGCCCTTGCTGCCTCTCACACATGCTTAGGCTTGCCAGTTTACCTCACCGCAGCTCCTGAAGGGCCAAAATTGTGCATAAGTTCCAGTCACATAAAAGGCCCTGCTGCTCAGCAACATGGTCTCCAATTCTGAGTGCTGTTTATTTTTAAACTTGGCCGTGCAGCACATCAGGTAAGACTGGCAGGTTTTCTAAATTTAACTTTTTAAAGGGAATAACTACAGATGCTGCATGGTAGAGGTTTTGCCCCTTCCTACCCTACTAAAAAGCCTCAGAAGATTTTGAAGCTCCTGAGCTTACACTGATTGTTTACACTGTCATGTGAACCTGGACCTTTCTTTGAACACACATCCCAGCAGGAAAACAGGAGATTGGCTGTATATGGGACTTCTCTGGACAGATATAGAGTAGTGGGACTTTCTCGGTGTGTTTGGGGCCAGACTCTTCTACAGTGACAGGCTGTCCTTAGAGAAAGAAGCCAGAGGAAGCCAGGCCCCTGGGCCAGGGCCACCAGCTGTGCTGGACCAGCTGCCTGTCTTTCCCCTTGATGCTGAGAGGACTCAGGCAGGTGGGCTTTCTGTCAGTTGAGGCACCCAGGGGCTTATCCCAGGGCCTTGGTGCAGAGTAGGTGTCCAGGGAAGGGAGTGGGCATATGTGGTGGGGGAGGGGGTGGGGAGGGGTTACCTTATGCCAGTGAGTGGTAGCCGTTATCCCGAGTCCCTCTCAGGATCCAGTACACCATCCCTTCTCTTTATTTGGAACTCCAGCGTTACCAAGCACTCTTGCCACCATCACTGTGTGGGTCCCGCTGTGGCTTGGTAGACGCTCATTTTGTAGCAGGAGGGATTAGAAGTTCAAAAGCTAAACCTCCTGGGTCACATTCTGCTGCCCAAGCCCCAGAGTGTATGTGCCTCCTGGGTTTCCTGCCTGCCCCCTGCCCACCCCACCCGCCCCCTGCCTGCCCCCAGGTCCCTCAAGGACAGGCCCTGCGGCTTCTCATTTTATCCTCAGCTTCTGTCATAGCATTCTCTCCCCACCTTGTCCCCACCACACTCTACCCCACACCCCACCTCCTCCCTTAACAAAGAAGACAAGCCTGATTAGAGTTTCCTTCCTGTGCCTTGTGGACTGAGACCACTGAGGAGGTGGTGAGGAGACTCAGGCATTCCCACTGCCCTCTGGGCCCGAGCTGGTTTCTGTCTCCTCCTCTCCTTCCCTCAAGACAGGACGCCCTTCTGCTGAGACAGTCCTCATTCACTCAGCACGTCTCCATCCCCCCGCTGAGCCCAGCTCTTGGCTGGGTGTGCAGCGGGTGGGTGAGCAAAAGCCAGCCTGACCCTGAGGTTCAGTAGAGGGTTTCCGCAGTCGGTTTCCGTGGTGGGGCCAGCAAGCACTGGAGACAGAGGGTAGCACTGATGGAGCCAGGGCCTGGGGGTGCTGGGGGGCTCAGCTCACTTCAGAAGGTCCTTCCTGGTTGGGCCAGACCTAAGCAAATTAAAACCTCTAAGAAGCAGAAATTTGAGTTTTTAAAGGACTCAGTGGCTTTTTAAAAGGAAATGTGTGTAATCCTCCCAATTTCCCTATTAAAAGAATGACAGGACAGATTCAGCTTCAGTTCCTTATTTTTTTTCATCCCACGGAACTGAAAAAGGAACAGAACCCTGAGGGAGAATATCTGAAACAACCAAAAGGAAACCTCCTCCCAGCCAAGCAGCCAGGCTGCTGACCTAAAATCCCGTCTTAGCAGCTGAGGGATATTGCCAGTGGAAATCCCCATCCCATGGACTGGTCTGGGTCCAGCCACTGGCTCAGTGCTGAGTAACCTACCAGCTTCTCCCCTGTGCCCAGGGCCTCAGTACGGGACGGTGGAGAAGGCCTGGGTGGCGGTCATGTCCGAGGCGGAGAGAGTGAGCGAGCTGCATCTCGAGGTGAAGGCCTCGCTGATGAATGAGGACTTCGAGAAGATCAAGAATTGGCAGAAGGAGGCCTTTCACAAGCAGATGATGGGAGGATTTAAGGAGACCAAAGAGGCTGAGGACGGCTTTCGGAAGGCACAGAAGCCCTGGGCCAAGAAGCTCAAAGAGGTGCATTGTCCCCCGTCCCCATAGCCTGCCTTCCCACCCTCTCTCATGCCCTGGCAGCCTGATCATGCTGGTCCTCCCCAGCTGGCAGCACTCCCTCCTACCCTGCCAGGAACTCCTGCCTGCTTTTGAGGCAGAGAATGCTGCAGCTGGTAGAGAGGGGCTGCTCCTCAGGCCAGAAGCCCAGGAGGCTTCATTTACCCAGGCTCAAGACCCTGAGTGCTTGGTACTGCTTTCCTTAAATTTAACACTTAAAACCTCCATTCTACAGACATGGAAACGGAGGCTCAGAGCTCAAAACCCATGTTCTTAACCACTGTCAACACTCCTCCCAACCTGAGGAAATTGTCTACTTCAGAAACTTAAAAAATGCCATGGGGCTAGAAGGATTAATATAAAATTTTTCTTTCTCTTGCATTCATTTTTCTCTTAAATTTGCAAGCAACATGTATTCCTTTTCTTTTTTTTTTTTTTTTTTAAAGATTTTATTTATTTATTCATTTATCCCCTCCTTGCTGCTTGTGCTCGCTGGGTCAGCTAACCACGCCGTGCGGGCGGGCTTGCCTTCACCAGGAGGCCCTGGGAACCGAACCCGGGGCCTCCCATATGGTAAACGGGAGCCCTACTGATTGAGCCACAGCCGCTTCCCCATGTGTTCCTTTTCTAAAAGCAGCAGTTAACAGCCATTGATCCTTGTCTAGGCTTCACTAGCCAGAGGCTGTCGTCCGCACATGCCCAGGGTGGCTTCGCCCGACCTTGCCCTCTTCACAGCATCTGTGGGCCCACCTGCCCTGCTACATCTTCCAGTAGTCCCCTCCCACTTTTCCTAAGGTCGGCATTGCTTTCCTCCTTCTCAGAGTTACCCAGAACAGATTTCCGTCTTTGGGGTGTAATGACAGGCTTTCCTTCCTTTCTCTCTTGACTTTTTTTTTTTTTTTTTTTTTTACCGGGAGGTCCCGGGGATCGAACCCGGGTCCCTCCATATGGGAGAGGGACGCCCAACCAGTTGAGCCACATCCGACCCCCTCTCTCTTGACTTTTGCCACATCTCTTTTCTCTTCTTTCTTGTCCCTAGTCCCAGACGTTGCACACCTGGGTGATGTGCCTTCCATTTGTAAGGAAGCCAGTTTCCCCCCAAGGCCATTGCTATACATCTTTCCTTTCTAGAATAAAACCTACAACTTAAGCTCAAGTAAGGATGCTTCTATCAAATAAATAAACATACATCTACATATATACAAGTGTGGAGGTATGTATATGTAAATAAAGTAGCCATTAAAAATACAGAAAATGTGCCCTGCCTCCTCAGTCTAAACCCTATCTCACTGTAGGTGTTTCCTTTGGAACTTTCTATTTGTTGTTCCAGCAGCCTGGAATGCTCTCCCACAGGTCTCCACATGTTCTGCGTCCTTCAGAGTTTTGCTCCAATCATCATCTTAGTGAGGCTTTCTGCAGCCACTCCACATGAAATCCTCTAGCTTACTCCCGCCTGAGCTCCCTGGCTCTCTTCCCTGCTTTAGTTTCCTTCATAGCATTTATCACCTTCTCATTTACGTTATGATTTAGTTAATTGTTGGATTCGTCTCCTTCAGCTAGAATGTAAGCTTCATGAAGGCACAGGTTTCTTTGTCTTGAGCTATATCCCAGGTGCCTGGGACACTGCATGGTACAAGGCAGGCAGGCAGGCAGCAAATGTGTCAAATAAGTTCCTGTGTTAGAACTACTTGTAATCGTAGTGTACATACAGATTTGTTCCTTTTTCCTCTGGTCTTGATAGCACCATCATTTTCCATGTTCTGTGTGTAACCTCTACAAAGGATTTTGAACTTTCAGAAACGTGACACTCAGGAACTCATTCTCCTTGTAGGTAGAAGCAGCGAAAAAGGCCTACCACACAGCATGCAAAGAGGAGAAGCTGGCAACCTCCCGAGAGACCAACAGCAAAATTGACCCATCCCTCAATCCCGAACAGCTTAAGAAATTGCAAGACAAAGTAGAAAAGTGCAAGCAAGATGTTCTTAAGGCAAGTCGTTCATGTTATGTGTGACATTTATTTTCACATGTTGGGTGTAAATGTTTCACTTGCTTGTAAGTCTAGCACGTGGTAACATTTTGTAAGTGCTTGGTCAGAGGGGCGGCTACATGGACAACTCAGTAAAACCCATCCCTGCCCTCACCTCACCTCACCACAGCCCTGTTGTGCTCGGGGGAACCGGGTAGAGGGGCAGCTTCCCAATGAGGATCGCTGCAAGCAGAGAGGAGGGAAAACGCTCTTGCAGGAGCACCGGGGAGAACTGGTGAGGTCAACAGCAGGGCAGCAATGCCTGGCCTCGACCAGACACAGCTGCCACAGAGGGCTCTGGGGTGCGGCGAAGGGATCAGAACGGGCAGAAGGCTGGCCCTGGTAGTGAGTGGAGAGAGCCCAGGTGCCACGGTGGGGTGGAGGGGGTGGAGGCCAGCAGTCGGTACACTGTGATCTCAGGGCACACAGGGCTGGGAGAGGGGCTGGAACTGTCCTGCAGCCTTGCCAGGGACAGGCACTGAAGAGGTGATGGTAGAGGTTGTGGGAATGTGGGGGTGGGGTGGGGTGGGGTGGTGGATTTCAGCCAATAGGAGACAGTGGCAAGGCAGTGTAGCATTCTGGTGCCCTTCCGTTTCTTCTCTGGCGGACGGCAGATTTTCCACCTCTGTGGGTTAGTGAGGTCACATGAGATGAGTCTGTAAGAGCACTTTGTAAACTGTGAAGTGCTCCACAAATGTCGGTAGGAATTCTACCTGGAGTCCCAGAATCATAGGATTTAAAAACTAGACAGTATCTTCTTGGGATTGAAAAGGAAGGGGCTGAGGTGGGGTGAGCATCTGGGCCTCTGTGTTCTGAGCCTGGCTTGGCCCCACCTCCCTCCATTGCTCTGTGGTAAGTGAGGGGGCTGGAGGATATAATTACCAAGCATATTCTATGCTTTGATATTCTTGGATAAAGAGATTCCTGACCTGGATTTGGAGAAAGAGATGGAATAAAGTCCTAGAGGGGGGGCAGCACTCCAGAAAGAGGACTTGAAGGCAAAAGGGGAAGTAGGAGTCCTGAGTTGATAGCAGGTTGCCACCTGCTAACCTTTCCAGGCCTCAGGTGACTTCATTGCACCTCTCAGAATCAGGTGGTATCATCTCTGTTTTGTGAATGAGGAAACTAAGATCAGGGAGGTTGAATCATGTACTTCCCAGTAATGTCACAGATATTATAGATGAGGCCTCAGTCAAGCTGCGTTTGTTTTATACCCACGTGTTAGGAGATTGAGGTGACCCTTTAGTTAAAGAGAATTCTCTATTATCAAGTGTCTAGTCAATAACGCATACATAAAGGGTTGGACACCAACTCAGGTGAGGTTGGGGGCTCAGCAGGTAGCAGATTCCAGCCCCTCATTCTTCTGGGGGCCTGCCCCGCCCCTGGCACTTAGCTTGGGGTACCAACACTGGCCTTTAACTTGCCCACATCTGTCCCAGCCTGGGAGCAGAGTGCCCAGCCACGCCAGAAACTCTTCTTTCAAAGTCCAGGAGGTAAGGCCACGCTAGGCTTTCCTTTTGGACCTTATCCCTCCTCTCCCTCCATCACCCCAAAACCCTCAGGTTCCATTTGAGATGGGGTCCCGACACTCTCTTCAGTGTCTTGCTTGCACACTTTGTTTCTGACCCTCACACAGCTCACACGGCTGCATCTGAGTCCTCCTCCAAGGCCCCAGGAGACCTCACCTCCTCTGGAAAGTCTTCTGGTTTCTCCCCAGTGCGAGATACCCACTCCCTCCTCTGGGCTTCTGCGGTGCTCGCTGCCCCTCTGAAGACCCTGCGTGCATCCTCCTGTAACCTGGACTTGCTGAGAATGAACTGGGGACTGAATGGAAATTAATCTTAGTCTTGTGGTGCCTGGATTTTCTTCTAGACCAAAGAGAAGTATGAGAAGTCCCTGAAGGAGCTTGACCAGAGCACCCCCCAATACATGGAGAACATGGAGCAGGTGTTTGAGCAGTGCCAGCAGTTTGAAGAGAAGCGCCTGCGCTTCTTCCGGGAAGTTCTGCTGGAGGTTCAGAAGCACCTGGACCTATCAAATGTGGCCAGGTAAGTTTCTGTTTGTCTAAAAACATGTCACAATGAAGTCAGTGGAGATTGGCCTTTGCATAAAACTCAGTTACTGCTCAGTCAGGCCTGGATGGTGGTGTTTTCAGAAAGACTCCTCAGGTAGTATGGGCCCTGCTGCTCTCTGATCTCGATGCCCTGGCAGGGTTCTTCTGCAGAGCCTACTCTGAGGTCGTGTGGTCAGCCTGGGCACCTCCCGCTGCCTGTGCTCACTGACCTGAGCCGGACATCCTCTTGCCATGCAGCTGAGGTGGGTCACACTATGGCCAACTCCCTCTGTGGGTCTGGGAGGAGGGGAGGGCCACTCCATTCTGGAACCATAGCTAGGACCAGCCACAGTCAGGGTGCGTTTGACTTCAACCCGGGAATGGGTCGAGTATTTCCCAGGCTGGTCTTACTTTGAGACGCTTCATGAAATCTTTTCTTCCAGAGCAGATTATATCAGCTTCTTCTTGACTCCTCAGTGGTCCCTGAGCCATGACATTTCCTCTGCCCTTCCCTCATCTTTGGTCCTATGATGCCTTCACCAGGGCAGAGGTCCAGGTTAACCAGGGATATAGCAGAGCCATTTAAAAATGAAATCATGGGACAAGCCTGTCTTTAGCAGGAAATTATATTCTCTTTGTCTCCTTCAGTATAAAAAAACATCAAAATCAGCAATCAAGCAATCACTGCACACCTCTCTGTCTGTAATTAATCTGTATGATAGTCTTGTGAAGTAGGTGGCATTATCCCCCATCTAATTGATGAGGAAACTGAGGCTGGGCGAGGTTAAGTGAGGTTAAGTGAGGTTAAGTGACAGCTGGCAAGGGGCTGGTGGTGAGCCTAGAAAAGCTTCCATCATATGTGGAATTGTCCTGGGACTGCAGGCCGGGCCTTCACGCCCTGGCCTCCTGCAGTCCTCCAAGCCCCCTATGGAAGTCGATGGCGTTGTGCCCACCTAACAGAGGAGGGTAAATGACGAGCCAGCCACACAGCGTGTAAGTGGAACTGTCACATGCAGTGGGGGTGCACGCTCTTATCCTGCGTCGTCAGCGTCCACCACCCCAGGCGGTGGATGGGCTCTGCAGCCAGCACCGCATCTGGTCGTCTCTACTGCATTTGCACATCTGGTTGCAACTTTCTGGCTTTTCTGGTAGAAATAAAGGGGTGAGGGGTGGGGTACTTTTTTTTTTTTTTAAGATTTTATTTATTCATTCATTTATCCCCCCTTGCTGCTTGTGCTCGCTGGGTCAGCCAACCACGCCGCGCCGGCGGGCTTGCCTTCACCAGGAGGCCCCGGGAACCGAACCCGGGGCCTCCCATATGGTAAACGGGAGCCCTACTGATTGAGCCACAGCCGCTTCCCGGGTGGGGTACTTTTTGACATTCCTGTTTTGGTTTTTTCCCTCAATTCTGGTCCTGATTAAATGGGTGAATTTCTCACAGATTGGTGCCCCATCAGCCCAGGTGTTAGTGCCTGTGGTACCACCTGACACAGAGCACAGCTTATTTGTAGCCACCTAGTGTACTTTCAAACTAACTTGTCAGAAGCCAGCGCTCTGGTTCCTGCACCATGGTTGTAGTTGATACGCTCCCATCTGCACATAGCAGCCAGAAGGTCATGCCAAGGTGGGAAGGGGCCTCCTGGTCTGCATTTATGAAATCCATTTTAGTATGGGGTGCAGACCCCACAAGGCCTGCTGCTGGCCAGGCACTGGGCTAGGATAAATGATGCCTGGTCCCTGCCTTCCAAAGGAGTCTGGTTTGTCTCTCTGCTTTAGCTACAAAAACATTTACCATGACCTGGAACAGAGCATCAAAGCTGCAGACGCGGTGGAGGACCTGAGGTGGTTCAGAGCCAATCACGGGCCAGGCATGTCCATGAACTGGCCGCAGTTTGAGGTAAGAGGAGGCTGCGGCACCCATGACCCTCGTCAGCCTGGGAGGGTAGCTTGTACAGTGTCTTTCTCATTCCAGACTCTGTTGGCCTATGCCCTGTTCATTAGGCAGCTTGATGCAAACCAAGGTGATGTGTAGGTCCCAGGGGCCTTTGGGCACTACTGCAGTGCCTTCTGCGTCTCTAGGAAAAGGTGCAGTCAGGGTCGTCTGACTGTCACGTGCTGACCATTGGCAGGATGCAGGTTACACAGGACCCTGGTGGCCAGCCACTGTGGGATGGCTGGGAAGGGAGAGGCCACGGGGCAAGCGGAGGTGGACTTAGAGTGTAGCTTTTCTTCAGACCAGGGGCTCTGCCTTATTTCAGATAGTAAATTCAACCAAGTTTGGTTCAGGGTTAACATCCCTCTTTTTCCCATTTTTGTGGGCCTAAGTCTTATCAGTATTTACACTATACCATGCAAGGATCTGGGGACCTGGGGCTCTTCGAGCCGTAGGCCTGGGTAGCAAGTTTTGGCATCCCCATTCTCTGAAGGAAGGGATTCTCCCTCCTTGGGGCTGGGGCTGAAGTACGTGGGTGTAGGCGGCCCCAGGCCAGGGTCCAAAGGGTTCTGCAGGGCCATGGCGGAGGCCTCCCCCAGAAGGGATGCCTGAAGGCGGCTGCCTCTGCCTTCGGGTGGCTGTGTGGCTTCATCTGACTGAGTAGCAGTGGGTAGCCTGGGCTCCTTCCCCACTTGCCTGCTGTGTGATGCTGAGCAAAGCATTTGCCTTTTTCATGCCTCAGTCTCTGCATGTGTAAAATGGGGTCAGCAACAGCATCCATCTCAGGTTGCTGGGGGATTCCATGACCTAGTCCATGCTGGGTTATCAGCCCTTGACCTGGCCCCAGGCCCACCCAGAAGCCTCCCTGTTGCTCTGCAGCTTTCAGTTCTGTCAGCCCTCCTTCCTTGCTTCTGTTTTCTGGGCCTTCAAAAGAAAGTTTCTCCAAATGATATTGTGGGTTCCTGCCACTGACCGCAGCCCCTGCACCATCCTCAGGACTTCTGTTCCCAGCAGGAGGCAGCAGAGCAGGCTGTACCCACTTCCATGGAGGCCCTGGGAGGAAGCAGAGGGCCAGGGCCTTCCCAAGTGGAAGTGAGCATCATGGAGAAAGCACAGAGTCACAGCCCCTCCTCCCTCGATGATGGCATACTGGGAAGCAGTGTGGTGGTGCCATGTGTGCACAGCTGAGGTTGAACCTGCAGGGCTGACCACTGCTCCAGAGAATGGCACAGGAAGTCCCCTGTGAGATTCCCCAGAGGATCCCCTTCGGGTTGTTCTGCTGGAATGGTCTGGGGTAGAAAGACTTGCCATGCCATCTCAGGGTGGGTTGGCATCCAAGGGCAGAGCTGGTGGGAACAAGGGCCTGCATCTGCCTTGCGGCACACATTTGCAGTTGCTACAGGATCATGCTTGACTCTCTCTAATGAGATTATTTGTTTTTATTTTCCATGCCACAAGGATGAAGTAAGTTTCTTTTTTATGCCTAACTTATTATATTCCAAGCCTTATGAAGTGTATGTCTCCAGCCCGTTTGATTCTGTGTGTGTGTCTCACAGCCTGGTTTTTGGTGACCATCTGGTGAGAGGACTGTTAGTACAGTTAACATCTGACCTTTCCTTTCAAAGGGCATTGATCACATGGGCCCATGGAAGCCACCCAGTTAGGATGTATTGACATTCAGAAGGTCACTGTCGGGAACCTGAGGTTCCAATGTAGCTCTCAGCCAAGTAGCTTATGTCCGTCAAGAAACGGATTTAGAGTCATTGGCCCAGGTCTGCCACCAATTCTGCAGGGCCAGTCATTGTTTCTTTTTGGGCCTCATTTTCTTTATCTGATAAATTGACAGGTTAGACTTGACATTTCTAAGATGACTTCCAACCTTGGAACTCTGTACCTACATGTGAGCAGAACTGTGGACTCAACCAGGCCAAGTTTTACTAAATTAAAATTGTACAATAACAAGTGGAGGGGGGAGGGAAAAACAATATACACATAGGCTGCGCTTTCCTGGAAAATAAATCATACCCCTCTTCCTTCTTTCTCCCCATTCCCTGTTTTTCAGCACAGTTGGTAAAAGCCTGTTCACATGCTGGGAAAATAGCACACCTCTGGGGAGATAAACAAGCAGACTCGCTTTGTTTTGTAAGCCCTCCAGCATGCTGCTCAGATTAAAAAGGAAAAGTTCCAGGGGAACAAAGAGCATCAGGCGAGGACTCTGGATCCTAGGAAATCTTGAGTAGCCAGAGTTAGCTTGTCTGCCACTGATTTTATTTGCATTCCAGGCTTGAATTTCTCACATGTCAGGCTTGTTCAGATCCCCACAACCAGCTCTCTTACCCCACTGTGAACAGAGGCAGTTTTAGGTTAAACAGGAAGGCTTTTGACATTAAGGCCAGGGCCCAGCTCCTCAGAGGGCAGGCTCCTGGCTGTTTCAGAAGGCTTGACGGCATCTGGCAAGGCCTCTGCCTCCCCTGCGCCATGAGTCGTGCCAGCCTGAGGGGCTGGAGGCTGAGGGCCGTGATGGGCAGGGGGTGGGATTGGGAGGCTGTGTGACTGGCATGTAGGATGCCCAGGTGGTAGCTCTGCTGTCGTTGTCCACCCAGGGTCCCTGGGTGGTCAAGCTCTGCCCTTCCTTGGAGGCCGGGCTGCCACAGGTGGGTCGGACCTGGGGTACCAGTGCCGCCAGAGGAAGAGCCCCTCTTGGGACAGTGAGGAGGTTCAGATCATTTGGGTCAGTAGTTGGGCACTGGGGAGCCTGAGGTCCACTGGGAACTGGGCAGGGCACGTGTAGGCACAGGCGCTGAATGTCGCCAGCTGGACAGGGCAGGACGTCAGCCCGCTGGGCTGCAGTTTAAACTGCTGTGGCTTCCACCACCTGACTTCCCCATGTCTCCGCCGGCACCTGTTGTCCAGGAGTGGTCAGCAGACCTGAACCGGACTCTCAGCCGCAGAGAGAAGAAGAAGGCCTCCGACGGCGTCACCCTGATGGGCATCAGCCAAACGGGCGACCAGAGTTTGCAGAACAAGCACAGCAGGTGAGCAGGGGAGGCTGCAAGTGGCACTCAGGTCCCCTAGGTTGTCTGCATGGGCCCAGCCACCCCCCGGTTTGGATACCCCAGAAAATTCCCCAGTGGGCCATTGGAGGAACCCCTGTGGGCATCTTTCCAGGCACTCCCTGGGGGCCTGAGCTCTGCTGGGCAGTGGCCCAAGGGCATCCAGGGAGGATCATCTTTACGCTTAGGTGCCAAACCTGCAGAAAAATCCAGAGAGGGAGCCTTTGCCACGAACGTGCTTCAGACCCTAAGTGAGGGAAGGCTGCTGTCAGGTGCTAGCCATCACATGTGCCCAGTGGTGACAGCGGCTGCCCTGTGCCCAACACTGGCAGGTGGAGATGTATGTGTTGTTAGCTTCCTCTCGCGCGGGTTCGTGGGTCCTGGCAGGGTCAGTGCTTACTGTACACAGAGCTGAATTGCCAGAGATGGGAGGAGGGGGCCATGGGGGATTGTCAGGTGTCCCCTTTTGCAAATCACCTCTTTGCTGAGGTAATTTGCTGAGGTGACTTGGCTGTTTCTGACTTCATTGTTTGCTGAAAATGAATTGTGGATAGTAGAGGTGGCACCAAGGTGGTTAGAAACTCCTGGAGAGGGCCCCAGCCTCAGATTCACAGCACCTAGGTGGTGGTGCCCTCCCAGAGCTGCCATCGTGATGCTGTCACTTCCTGAAAGCCACAGCTGCCCACAGGCCCAGGTCCAGAGAATCAGCCCAGCCCTGTAGCCTTTCTGTAGTCACAGGGAAGCCCCTGCCCAGGGCCTTGGGGCAGATAGGCTGATAGTCGTGTACCACTGGGCAGTAAGGACCCATCCCAGATGGCAGGCCTCAGGCCTGGGGGCAGGTGAGACACTGCCTCCAAGTGGCTCTGGAGCTGCTGGCTGGCCAGGGCTGCTGCACCAATTCAGCTGCCCAGAAAAGGACCTGAATGTCCGCTCGAGAAAGGTGCCAAGGGGGGAGGAGGGCCTGGTGCTCTCAGACACAGCCTGGATGTAGCCGCCGGCAGGCTTGGGTCCACTGCTCCTCACCTGGCCTGAGGCAGCTGGGGCAGTTGCTGGCCACTTGGGGTCACGCTGGTGGCCTGAGATGTTTCATCACCTTGCCTCCCCCCCCCGACTCTGGGGTGCTAGAGGCTCAAACGAGCCAGCCGTCTGCCTAGTGCTTGGTTCCCCCCCCCACGCCACCCTGGAGCAGGCAAGAGAGGCCTGTCCCCTTCCTTGGGCCCTCTTGTTCCCGGTCTCTATCACAGCACCGAGCACTCGGCAGTCGCTGCTCATCCCATCTCCCCCTCAGACTGTCAGCCCTCGGGTAGGGCCTGCGTTGCATTTCCTTGCAGCCCCACTCTGGGCCTGGGTGATGGATTTTCTGTCTCTGGAGCACCAAGGGGCTCTTCCTTCTTCCTAGAAAGGACTCTTCAGCAGGCTTTGGTCCATATTCTGGAAGTTCCAGTCCCAGGAGCACCAGGGAAATAGGCTGCTAAACCGTTTAGTAGCCAAAAGGAAGGCTGCACTGAGCCGTGGGGTCTGGAAAGCCTCATGCACCGCCCCCTGTTCACCCTCAGGATCCAAGCCGCCCAGGCAGTCACCCTCTGGTCACCCTCCACAGGGCCAGGCCCTGGCAGTGGGAAGAGGGCCGGGTTGGGAAGGACTGTGGCTGTGCTCCAGCACCACCCATCACCCCCTGCCCCAGGGCTCCTGTTCTGGAGAGGCTGCCTCCACATGCAAGGAAGGACAATGGAAATCTTGTTCTCTGAGAGGCGGGACGCCTGTTTAATAGCCTGGTATTGCCAAGCGTTCCGCTAAAAGAGCCGTTCTGTCCAGGAAGAGTCCTCCTCCCATCCGCCGAGGAGCTGGTTTCTTCCTGCAGGTCCTGCACCTGGGGTCCTGCAGCTGGGGTCCCCTCAAAGCTCTCTCTCTCCCCAGTAGCAGCCTTAGTGTCCCGAGCAACCCCGCACAGTCAGCGCAGTCCCAGTCCAGCTACAACCCCTTCGAGGACGAGGACGACACAGGCAGCACCGTCAGTGAGAAGGAGGACATTAAGACCAAAAAGTTGGTGAACAAACGTTTCCCTCTGGTTTCCACCTTGCGCTCTCGCTCTCTCCCCATCTCTGTCTGTCCAGGGGTCTCGCCCAGGCTCTCGCCCTCTCGGCTCTCCAAGCAGCGCCTGAGGCGGCAGGAGGGGAGCACTGCTGCCTGGTCCCCAGCCCAGCTGCCGCCTGGGGACAGCCTCTCTGGCTGCTTCTCAGGGAGGGCCACAGCTAACTATCTTTGGTTGCTTTTTCTCTGTCCTCTATTTAACCCTTTATCAAGGCAAAGCCCTGGCCCCCCACCATAGGAAGACGGCCTGGTGGTCTGTGCTGGGCGGTCCCTGCAGGGTGCTGGTGGGGGCGGTGTGTGTGCCCCTGCGTGTTGGGGACTCACAATGGCTGTGGCTGTCACCCGAATGCTCGCCAGAGCCCAGCCCACTCCCTCCCCTGCAGGGAACCTGACCTGGCTGTGGGAGAGGGAGCCGCGCTGCGCTGCGCTCCACCAAGGCGGCCTTGGCGCCAGCCCCAGGCTCCTGGGTCCTCCACTCCTCACCTTAGGCCCTGCGCCCACCCCTTGCTGAGGGCTCCTGTGTCACCTGCTTCTTTGCAGCGTGAGCAGCTACGAGAAGACCCAGAGCTACCCCGCTGACTGGTCAGATGATGAATCTAACAACCCTTTCTCCTCCACGGAGGCCAACGGGGACTCAAATCCCTTTGAGGAGGACACCACCTCGGGGACGGAAGTTCGGGTCCGGGCCCTTTATGACTATGAAGGGCAGGAGCATGATGAGCTGAGCTTCAAGGCGGGTAGGTGGGCTCCCTGGCCGGCCCCGGGGCGATTGCCTCCAACCTGGGGGGCAGGTTTCTCAGATTTTGTTTTTAAATTTGCCATAGTTGCTGCTGATTTCATTTGTGGGTCTTCTCCGCCCAAATTTCAAAAGTAGCATATGCTTAGTGCCCAAATATGGAGAGTACAGGGAGGTGTCCTGGGGCCTTTGCCCCAAGAGGCCCCTGCTGGTATGGGCCGAGGCCAGGGCAGCAGGACGCCAGCCAGTGGTCATGACGGGAGGCAGCTTTCATGCTGTTTGCCGGGACCACCCCAAGCCTCCCCAAAGGCCCTCTGCAAGCAGCCAGCCGTCTCTGCAGGGAACCCGAGGCAGGCGTTTCTCCAGAGGCTCCCAGCTGGCAGAGGAGCCCTGGGCACAGCCATGGCACTCAGCGAGCTGGCCCACGTGTCCTACACACCTGCCCGCGTCCACAGCTCCCCACACCCACACAGGCACCCACGTGTTGTCAGTCACTGAACCCACGGTTTCACAGGACAGCCCTGATCTGGGTCACATGTGCTCTGCGGGCTAAGCTTCTGGTTCGTTTTTGTTTGTTTGTTTGTTTGTCATTTACTAAAATGGCTGCAGCCCACGTTTTGAAGAGCACCGTCTTAGAACCTGTCAAAGGAGGCCTGAGTGGCCCAGAGCCCAAGTGGACCAAGGCGTCCAAGTCACGGCCGGCCACCCCATCCTGCCCTGCAGCTACCCCAGTAGCCACCCTGTCCGGGAGAGGGAGGGAGGCAGGGCCAGAGCTCCTCCAGCACAGGCTGAAGTGAGCCCTCCCTCCCCCACAGCCCTGCCGCAGTGAGGACCCGGCAGGTGCGGTGCCCAAAGGCCTCGCTCCCCCGCAGCCTCTAGTGAGGGCCCCCGGAGGGGCCTTCAGCCTCCTTCCCTCAGGGGTCAGCGCTACCAGCAGCTGTCCCGACTTTCATCCCCAGGGGTGACCAGCTGACCCCGGGCCTGTTTCAAAAAATGTTTCTCTTTAAACCATCTTTGTCCAGTTTTCTGTTAACTTTGGTTGGTGTTATTCCCCCACCTCCACTTCATTTGTTGATTTGTTTTTAATTTCTAATTCTTTATCAGTCTTGCCTATTGGGTTTGACAGCAGTTTTTAGATTTAAAGTGTTTCTTCCACTTCCAAGTTAATTGTCAAAAGCAAACTGATTGAAATCAATGTTTCTAATAACTTGTTCACATTTTTAAAACGTGGAAGCTTTTCTGGCGGTTTCGTCTGTTTTCTGTTATTTAAAGTGAGTTCTCAGCCCGTGCTGCTTATTTTATCTCTTTAGCAGCCAGCATGCTGCTGCTTTCCCCGTGTCTGCTCTTGGGGCTCAAGGAGTCTTCCTTGCTAGAACTCACTCTGCATTGGTGCATGCCGTCGTCAGTGCTGCACTTAACCTCTGAGCCTCTTCGTAGATGCAGGGCCACTGGAGCTCCACCTGCACGCAGAGCCGCTGGCGGGGACAGCTGGAGGGAAATGCCAGTTGTCCAAGGGTCAGCGCTGCCAGGGTCCTGCAGGGCAAGAAGGGAAGACAGAGGGAGAGGTTTGTTGTTGGTGGCGTTCACCCTGTGGCCTCCCATGTCTGCTCCAGGCGATGCTCAGTCTCCTTTGCGTGAAGGCCGAGGCTAGCGCCTCTGGAAGCAGACCTGGTGCCCAGCGGGGAGAGCAGTGGGAGTGGTGCCAGCTCCTGGTCACCGAGGGCTTGCTCCAGGGTCCTTCCGTGCCTTAGCCCCTCATCTCACAGCGTCCCCGTCTTACAGGGCTCTAGCCAGGGAGTGGCAGCTCTGGGACTTGAGCCCAGGCAGTCCCGGGAGCCCCAGGAGCCCAGGAGCCCCAGGTGTGGGCCCTGCAGGCATCTTGGCCAATATTACTGCCACACAAAATAGGCAACATCAGGGCAACATTGCTAAACACAGGATAATGCCTGGAAAAGAATCACGAATAATTCTGAAAAATGGACCAAGTTGCCAAAGAGAAATACAAGGCCGCAAACCTTACAATAAAGAACAGTGCTCAGGGCTCTCAGTTTTCCACCAGTTACTTGCTTCTGGCAGGTCTGAGCCAGCAGGTTCTCCGCAGCGGCCAGCGCTGCCCCCTTTCAGAGGTAGTTGCCAGGCCATGTGCACCCAGGCGCTCCGCGGGCGCAGGGCTGCTGTACTGCCCTTCACACGCAGATACCGGACCTGGGGCCTCCCCACCAGTGCCACCCCCCCATCACTGCCCCGGTCACACCTTTAATCTTTGTTCCCACGTCATCTCCTTGAGGGGCCAGGGCTCGGTCTCTTCCTCTCTGCCCACAGGAGCATTTCCTTCACATTTGAACAAACCAAAGCTAACTCAGTCTGCACTAACAAATAGAGCCACGGGGAGATTCCAGAACTATGCCAGCAGCCTCCGTCTCAGACTGTTGGGGGAAGGGGGGCAGTCCTCTGTGCTCTCACCCTGAGCTCGGCACTGGGGAGAGAACGATGGATCCGACTGACAGACGGACGTGGCCCCTGCTGCTCCTGCATCCTCTGGGCCGACTGAGGAAGACACAGAGCACACAAGTCGGGGGAGAGATCCAGGAAGAGTGGGTGGGCTGGTGCTGGTGGGGAGGGAGGGCAGCAGGGGAGGGGAGGGCTGTGGGGAGGTGGTCATGCGCCTGGGGGCAGTGCTGAATCGTGCTGTCCCCGTGGGAGCCGTTGTGGTGACTGAGAACCACATGCTCAGGTCACGGTGGGAGCCATGAAAGGGATCCAACTAAAAGGCAGCTTCAAGTGCAATTTATTAGAGAAATAACCAGGCCCTTCCCCACCCTCACCCCCAGGAGAATGGCTGCCTCTCTCAGGCAAGTCGGACAGGCTCTGTGGGCCCGGAACCATGTTCCTGGGCTTGGGCTGAGACGCGAGGGCCATGCTCTGTGCCAGGTGGTCAGCGTGGTGCCCGCCTTCTCACTAGCCCACTCCCCCTTTGTCTTTCAGGGGAAGAGCTAACCAAGATAGAGGATGAGGATGAGCAGGGCTGGTGCAAGGGGCGCTTGGACGACGGACAGGTTGGCCTGTACCCAGCAAATTACGTCGAGGCCATCCAGTGACTGGGACCAGTGGGCAGGCTGGCGGAGAGACGGCGGCGGCCGTCCTCAGAGCTCCATTAGCTGTCGGCCCTGGGCAGCTGCACCTCTGGTGCCTCCAGCCAGCTGTGTGGGGCATCCACTCCTTTTCCTGCAAACGATGACAGTTCCGTTGCTCTTGGCTTCATGGTGTCCCTTGAAGTCAGATGAGCTGGTCATTTCACCCGGGACTCACCTCCCTTTCCACTCGTACACGGAGAGATCTGCGCACAGGCAGGGGCAGTACAACAGAGAAAGAGTGGGGCCGCTGCCCCAGCCCACGGTTAGCCTATCACGCATTTGTGTGTTCTTGGCCATGTCTTCCCTTCTCTCCTCCCAGCCAATGGTGGGTTACACTGATTTTTGTCCTGCTCAATCACTTGTTCTGAGAGTCCCATCACCTGTAACGTAACAGACTTAGTTTTCTGCCATTTTTTGAGTGAAGTTGTTTTGTTTTGTTTTTTAATTTAAAGGCTGTGTGCATTTATACTTTTTTATATACCTGTTCTTCCATTCATTTATATTTAAATTATGGCATAGGTTGATGTACACCAGTCTTGGCTCAATATCTGTTTCCATGTTGTGCTGTTAGTCACCCATGCCCCTGCATGGGCTAAGCTGCGAGAAATGTAGCTCTTTTAGATCGATGATGTGCCGAGTCAATAGAAAGACGGGACCCACTGTGGTTGGATTTCTATTGCAAATGCTCCTTATGCGTTTGGGGCATCTGAATGTGTTTCAGAAATAGCTTAGGTAGTACTTGTAAAGGTCGCCTTATTTAAAAAGTATTTTCACTCTATTCTTGCTTAAAACTTTATTCTTTTGCAAATTAACAATTTTATCAGTGATTTGAGAGATTAAAAAGACTAGCTTTTCAAGCAAATGCATCTGTAAAATAGATGAAGATGCTTTATATTAGACTGTCACGTCTTGGTGTATATCTGTATATATTATTTGATATTCAGAGAATCTAAAGAACTCGTCTGCTGTTTTAACGAGGTTTAACAGCTTTGAACGGTGGGTTTAATTTGGTAACTGCTTGAAGCCCATGACATGCGGACACAAGTCTGGCTGGCCAGCCAGGCTCCCCCTGACAGTCCTCTCTCACTGGAGAGTGCTGTCGTGAAATCTCGTCCTCACTGGCCTGCCCTGGGTACAGCCTTTAGCCTTCATCCTTTCCGTAGCAGAACACTGTAAAAACTCCCTTGTCTTTCCAGCAACTGCAAATTGCAGTCATACGTATGTGCGAGCACACAAAAGCTGGGTCTCACTGATAGCCCAAGGGCCTCTTCTGCCGTCCTTAGTCACGAGGGGAGCAGGTGTGCTGTGGCAGGAAGCTGCGGCGAGCACACGGCGGGGGCGGAGCAGGGAGACCTTTACTTTGTGTGACTCGGATATGAGTGAAACACCCACCGCCATCCCGAGCTACGCGCTTCCAGTGAGCTCCAGGTTTTGCTTGGAAAGTGGATGTGTGTACATGTTCGTCATGAAAACTTGCCAGAAGAAATCCTCATTCCTATGCTACAGATGTACCAAAAACTGTCAAGTCTTTTAAGTTTAGGCGTTTCTTTAAATGTATAGTCTTGTAGAAAATCAATAAACAGGTGATCTCATGAGGATGAAGGTCTCTTTGTTGTGCATTCGATGCCATCCTCGCATCAGCCGGCTGGGACTGGGTGGAATCTGTGTCTCCATCGGTGTTTACCAGCTTCGGAGCTGGCTGAGACACGGGTTGGGTCCCTGCCCAGGGGCCATGGCCCTTTCCCACCAGCCCTGCCAAGCCAGAGGCTGGGATTTGAGGCGCCTCTCCCTGAAACCTGCCGCCACATACTTCCCTATGCTGTGGGTGGCAGCCCCTTCCCGAGCACCTGCTGTATGTTGGGCCCTGGGCCCTGCTCTTCCCTTCCATTACCTCCATGCAGGCCTGCTGGGGAGCAGCAAGACTCCCCATTTTACAGAGGAGGAAACAGGCTCCAGGAGCCAGATTTAGCCAACGAGCCCCAGCTGGCCAGTGGCACGGAGCAGAGCTGCTGTGGAGCCTCTGACCCCCATGGGTTGGATGGGGAGCAGGAGCCTGTGTCCCCCCAGGCTGAAGAGGGCAAAGACGAGGGGTGTGAGGGCTGCAGCGGCCACACGCAACACTCGTCTCCACCGATCCCGGATGCGCCCCATCTGGGCATGGGCCCCCCACAGAGGAGGAGCGAGGTGGGCCTCCCCCTGCAGCGTCTTCCCAGCTCAGGAAGGGCAGAGGCCGAGTCCTCACTGTTGGCGCTTTGCAGCGGTGCTGCTGATGGGCCCCTGCTCCCCTGCTCTCCCATCAGGCTCCCTGCTGCCCAGGGCGCGCACCACCTTTGGCCTCGGCAGCTGTGCAAGGTGCCCCCTGGGAACGCCAGCCCCAGACTGCGACGGGGACCCGGTACCGCCAGGGAGGAGGAGGGTCGGAGGCAGTTCAGACCCACAGTGGGGAGGCCTGGGCACCCGCTGGCGAGCGCACTCCTCGTCACCATGGCCAGTGGAGCCGGCTGGCGTTACGACCCCATTTTTAGAAAAGGGAACAAGGTTGGGCAACTCAGAGGTTCAGTGGCTTCCCCAAGGTCCCATGAGCAGAACCGTGACCCAAACCCAGCTCTGCGGGGTTCCTGAGGGCAAACCCTTCATGGCACAGGACCCCTCCCAGCCCACCTGTGGGAATCCCTCACCTGGTCCCTCCCCAAGCCCCCTGCCCCTGCCCAGAGAACGAGCAAGCGGGACTGGGTGGCCCCAGCATGGACCTGGCTCAGCGCCACCTGGGCTGACCACTGGGGTGTGGAGGTCTTCGGAGGTCCCTGCGGACTGAGCGCAGGGCCAGCCTCTGCTCTAGGCTTTGCTGCAGGGGCCATCGCACCAGGACAGGAGTGGGGAGGCCAGAGGGACCGCTGCTGCCATAGGGGTAGCAGGCCAGGGGAGGGAGGGACTCCCCCACTGCCCAGAGCCAGGGGTTGGGAGCTGCGTCCTGGCCCCGGGCCGCAGCCATCCAGTCACCAAGTGTTTCTTGAGCACCTACTGTGTGTGAGACTCTTAGGTGCCAGGACAAAAGGAAGAAGGCCCAGGGTGTCTGCCTTCGGGGAGCTCCTGCGGACTCAGGCACAGTCACTGATGCCAGTGAGGGGCTCCCCGGGTGTGTCCTCCAGTGGATTCTGGAGGTCGCTACCCACAAGTCTCAGACAATCAGGCAGCACCAGGGGCTCCCACCGGGCTCAGGGCCTGACGAGGCAGATAACGGCGGCCCCTGGAGCTGGCCCCCCACTCCCCCATTGCGCAGAGGGCAGATGGGCAGGCAGAGGCCCGGGGACCCAAGGCCCAAGCAAGTGCCGGCACTTCTGAGCGCCCCAGGCCGGGTAAGCTCCTCTCACTGCCCCCCTCGGTCAGGGGTGGCGGGCGCGCCCGCAGGCACCCACGGGAAGGCTGTGGGAAGCCCCTCTGCCCTCCCCTGGCTTCCCCACCGCGGAGGGTCCCCGCTCCTTCCCCCACCCCTTCCCCAGCGACCGGCCCGAATTTCCCCCGTACATGGGCGGGCGGTGACCCCGGGACGGAGCGAGTCGAGCGACCCAAGGCCTCGATGGAGGCGGCTCTCGGCGCCCCCCAGTGGACGGACCTGAGCGGAGCCGGACCCGGCGGACTCGGCCCCGGCCCCGCGGGCGGGCGGGTGAGGTCTGGGGCTCTTCCTGGGCCAGGCACAGCCTCCGCCAGGGCCGCCACCAAGCGCAGGGTGGGAGGGGACGGGGCGGCACCGCAGGCCGCCCTTCCCACCAGCCTCGGGCTTGCGGTTTGTCAGCCACACGCCGGTCCCAAGCCGAGCACGTTCCCTGCTCCGGGAAACCGTACCTCGAGGCGTGAGCACCACTGGAAGATGAGGACCTGGAGCCAGAGAGGCCGAGGGACTTGCCTCAGGCCACACAGCAAGTCAGGCAGAGCTGGGATTTGAACCCGGGTGTGCCCGACTCCAGGCAGCAGGTGCCTACTCAGAACCATCTGGGCTACGCGATGTGTTCGTGCCTCATGTCGGCTCCAGCACAGTGCCTGGGGACTCAGACCAAGGCAGCACAGTGTGGCGCAGGCCCAAGGGGCAGGGACAACGAGGACAAAGAGATCCCTGAGAACGAGGGGTACAGGCCAGTGTGACATCCATCCTGGACTGTTCCCACAACGTGTCCTGGGCAAGGGGCAGGGAAGGTAGATGGTGGCTTAGCGGTAGGAGAGGCTCCCCACCAGGGCAGGAGGGCACGTGTCACCACTGAGCGGCAGGATCCTTTCGTCTCCCTGACCCTCGGTTTGCTCACCAGGAAAATGGGGACATGGCTCCTATCGTCCCTCTCGTCATCCTAGAGGTCGTAACTGGAAGTGCTTGGTAAAACACACAGATAAGGTGGGCCTCCCAGATGCACCCCAACCCAAAGCTCATCAGCTCCCATGCTGGCCCGGCCGGCGCTGGGCAGGAGCGCTTCCGCACGCCCCAGGAAGCCGCAGACAGGCCGAATTGGCCGCGCCAGGACCCGAGACAGGCATGTTTTCTTCTCTGAAACGCTATGACAACGACCTTTCTTACAAAGGCAGAAAAAGAAAACATTTAGAGGCAGCGTGACGCAGTGGTTGAGAGCGCAAGCTGTGGTTTCTTATCCTCTGCATTCAAACTTGGCTGCAACCGTGTGACTTGAATGACCTATGGGACCCTGTGCACGTTATTTCTCTAAGCCTCGGTTTCCTCATCTATAAAACAGGGATGGGAAGCGGCTGTGGCTCAATCAGTAGGGCTCCCGTTTGCCATATGGGAGGCCCCGGGTTCGGTTCCCGGGGCCTCCTGGTGAAGGCAAGCCCGCCCGCACGGCGTGGTTAGCTGACCCAGCGAGCACAAGCAGCAGGGGGGGGGATAAATGAATAAATAAAAATAAAATCTTAAAAAAATAATAATAATAAAATAAAATAAATAAATAAAACAGGGATACTGGAAGTGAAGGGTTGTATCTCACTGGCCCAGTGCCAGGCCCTGCTCTAAGCTCTTTAACACTTAATCCTCACAGCAACCCCATGAACTAGGTAATGGTATTATCCCTATTTTTAGAGATGGGGAACAGAGTGGTCAGGTAACTTGCCCAAGGGGCAACAGCTAGTGCAGAGCAGAGCTAGGACTGAGCCCCAGGCAGTGCAGTCTGGGCACCGGGTTCAGAGGGTGAAGGCGGCGGCACAGCCGGGGGCCCCGTGCCTGCACCCAGTTGGCACTCGGTAGGGGATGCCTACCACGGGCTTCCACCATGCGGAGAACTGCCTGGCCTGAGAGGCCCCTCTGTGCTCACAGTCGAGAACGCTGGACTCCCCCACCCAGCCACGAGCCCGTCAGGCGGGGGCTTGGCCTGAGAAGAAAAGGTGAACTAAAACTAGGACCATCCGATGAAATCGGATTATATTGTTTTAGGCCACAAATCCTTTGAGGAAAGAGCTAGGAAGTGAACGAATGAATGAAAGGCTGAATGAATGAATGAACTAAATAACGTCACTCTCTTTGAGGAAAGAAAACTTGTGTCCAAAACTTGGACACAAGAAGGACAGAGAGTGTGGCGGCCCTGACCGATGGCCACAGAAACCTGGGGGGCCCTGGCCAAGAGCTCTGACGACTTGACCCCCAACTCACTGGCTTCCCGATCCTGAGGCAAAGCTGACTGCAAGGGAGCTGGGAGCAGCTCCTGGGCCGTTTCTGGGTCCAGACAGCCAGGCTGCTCCTGTCCCCTTATAATATTTTCAAATAACAATGTTAATTATTTTTAGAGGAAAATTTGGAGATAGAACAAAAGTATTCAGAAGAATATTAAAGTCATCCACCATCCCAACATCCAGAGGTAACTTCGCTAACACTCGGGGTATGCTTTCTAGTGTTTTTTCTATACACACATATGTGCGTGTGTTTTCTTCTTGTCATTGTCATTTTCATTGTGTGTGTGTTTTACAAAATTGAGGACATGCTGTAAACGTAGTCTGCTACCCTGCTTCGTCCTCTTAACATTTTCTCATAAGCATTTTCTTATGCTTATGCTTAACGGCTGCGTAATATTTTATGTCATGAATCTCAAATTTTTGAAGCATTCGGTTTCTAATTTCTTTTTTCATTTTTAAATTAAGGTATACTTTACATACAGTAAAATGCACCCTTTTAGTTACTGTTCTGCAGTTTTGACAAACCCATATGTTCATGTAATTACCACCTCCCTCAAGATAAACAGCTTCCTCACCCCTCAAATTTCCCTCTGCTCCTTTGTAAGTCAACGACTTCTCACATCCCCGATCCCTGGAAACCACTGGTCTAGTTTCTGTTCTGTTTCTGTAGATTTTCCAGACTATCATACATATGAATCATGCAATATGTAGTTTTTCAAGACCATCTTCTCTCACTTGGTATTCTTCATTTGAGATTCAACTATGTCATTTCATGTACCAGCGGTTCCTCTTTATTGCTGAGCTGTTTCATACATTTCATTAAAGGAATGTACCACAATTTGTTTATTCAGTTGAAGGGTAGTTTGGGGCGATTACAAATAAAGCTGTATATACATACAAGTACAGGTTTTCATTTCACTTTCTGACTGTTTTTGCTCTATTACAAATATTACAGTAATGAGGATATTCCAAGTCATTTAACCCATTTAAGTAGGTAATGACATCAGCTTCGATTTCTATTTTTTTTTTAAGATTTATTTTATTTATTTCTCCCCCTCCCCACCCTCGTTGTTTTGTGCTCACTCTCTGCTCTCTGTGTCTGTTCACTTCTATTTTTTTTTTTTTAGGAGGCACTGGGAACTGTACCCCAACCACTTGAGCCACCTCTGCTCCCTGCTTGTTGTGTCTCTCAATATGTTTCCTTGTTGTGTCTCTTCGTTGCATCATCTTGTTGTGTCAGCTCACTGCGCCAGCCCGTCGCGTAAGCTCACTGTCTTGCTCGTCTTCTTAAGGAGGCACCAGGAACTGAATCCGGGACCTCCCGTGTGGTAGGCGGGTGCTCAACTGCTTGAGCCACATCTGCTTCCCGATTTCTATTTTTTTTCAGTCAACCGGTAACATAATTGTTTAGATGTTTTACCTTTTGAAAGGTAAATCTCCAAGTGTGCACTGCCTGAACATATAGGGATTGGTGGCAATCAGGTGAGCCTCCTCAGGATTCAGTACTGATCTGTACAGAAGTGACATGTAAGAGCTCGCGCTCCCTCGTTTTCTCTTCAGCACTCACTAAAGTCCACTGGTGGTGTCCTCCAGGGGCAAGAGGCAAGATCTGTGCTAGGCCCCACTTTGTGACTTGTCCTGTGACTCTCTAGGCATGTCTAGTTTTTCCTCAGGCTGGCATTTGGCTTTCAGCAAGCTTTCATTCTGCTGTGAGTGCACACATTTTCTAGACCTCATTTCACTCGGCCACATCCATCCAGGGTGTCGTGATAAAAGAGAAATACCAAAAACAATGACACAGAAGGCAATGTGGGCCCGAGCGGCTGAATCCTTCCTTTGAAGGCCTCCTGGTTTCTACTCGTCCTCAGAGCTCATCCTTGTCCTCAGTTTTGTTGAGTCATTCTCACGATTTTGGGGGTATCTTTGGAAGACCTTCATTTTCCTACTTAGCTAGGCTAGAAATGGGGAGTTAGGGCTCTCTTTCAAGAGAAGGCCTCATACCTTCCCCACCTTGAGGGATAAACCCTTGGAGATAAATCCCTTTCATCTGAAGTTTGCTTCCTGTTAGAATGCAGACTCCCAAGAGGGGCCATGAGTATTAGTCATTAGGTGACAGGTCCTCCTCTGAAAACCTCTCTTTAGCTCCCTTGAGAGAGGGAATCTTTCTCCCATAGCACTCTGCATCTCAGTTACGTCTTTTCCTTAGTATGCAATACTCAGCTGAACGCTATTTCTCCCACGAGAATGTAACTCCAGGAGGTCAGGGGCAGAATCATCTTAAAATCCTAATTCCCCAGCACCTAGCATAGTGCTTGGCATGAAGTAGTTATGCAACAAACACTTATGGATTTGAATTTGTTGTTGACTAAATATTCATCAGTAATCCAGTCTGATATTTTAATGATGATAATAATAAAAATTGGGAACAGATGTGGCTCAAGCAGTTGTGCACCTGCCCCCTACATGGGAGGTCCTGAGTTTGGTTCCTGATGCCTCCTGAAAAAAACAAAAAAACAAACAAGCAAAACAAATGATAAAACCAACTCAGGAAAGCCAATATGGCTCAGTGGTTGAGTGCCAGCTTCCCACATACAAAGTCCCGCAGTTCAATCCCTGGCCCCGGGTACCACACACACACAAAAATGTAATAATAATAAAAATAATAATTACCATTGAGTAAGGGCCTTCTAGGTGCTTGGCACTTTACACCTGTCATTGACCTTTCACAGCACACTGGCAAAAGAGTCGACTTATTTCCACTTTAAACCTGGGAAGAGAGAAGCCAAGTAGCTTGTCTAGGGTTACAGTGCCCGTGAATAGCGTGGTTGAGGATGGAAACTGTCAGTGTGTCTTCACATCCTCTCTTTTCAATTCACACCACAATCTTTTTGGCAAAATAGCAGATCAAATCCAGAATGAAGAAAATAATTGTGTCTCTATTTCTAATATTTACTAATCATAGGTACTGTCCAGCTGCTCTACCATAGTCACAAAATAGTGACAATGTTCTTTGGCAGGAATTTAGGGGCATGTAGAGGATAGGGGAGACGTCTCTCTTCCTCAGATTTCCTTTCACAAGGAAGAGTTCCACCTGTGTACACCTGGCTTCTCTCTCTCTCTCTCTCTCTCTCTCTCTCTCCCCCCCTCCTCCCAGGGGAGATGGAATGACTTATTTGATTGATGAGTTCGGAAGAAGGAGCTCAGTCCCTCTCTCCTTTTTCTATTTGGGAGATAAGAGGCTGGCAGGACACTTGCATTATGCTGTTTCTCCAAGCAGGTAAGGCCTCTGGGGTGAGCTCCCAGGTTAGGAGATCTGTGATGATCCAGCAAGCAATTAAGGCCAAGTGGAAGCCCAGTTGTAAAGATTGCTGAGGCCTGGGAATATTGACCAGCAATCATATCACATCTTTGGAGAGAGGACAACAGGCATGGGCATTGAAGTTAGGCAGACCTGGGTTTGAACCCTGAAACCACGATTTAGCTGCTTATTAGCTCTGTGAATGTGGGAAAGTAGCCTAATCTCTCTGTAAAGGAGGACAATATTTACCTTGAAGTGTCATTGTGAGGATCAAATAATATCATTTAGAGCACATAGTAGGTACTCAATGAACTCATTCATTCAACAACTCTTTTTTTTCCCCAAAGCCAGGTTTATTGAGTTATAAATTACCTCTTGTAAAACTCATCCTTCTTAGGTTTGACAAACATATACAGTCGTTTAACCACCATCACAATCAAGATACATATTTCCATCACCCCAAAGTGTTTCCTCCTGCCTCTTGGGGATGAATGGAGGGGATTCCTCAATCCACTCCATTCATCCCCAGGCCCCGGCAACCACTAACCTGATCTCTGCCCCAGAATTTGTCTTTTCCAGGATGTCATATAAGTGGAATGATATGTAGACTTTTGTAACTGGCTTTGCTCACTTAGCATAATCCTTTGGCAGTTCATTCGTGCTATTTCCTGGCTCAGGTTCCTTTTTGTGGTGAGTAGTTTTCCATTGAATAAATGCACCAATGTGCTTCTCCATTCGTCTGCCGATGGACATTCAGTTGTCTCGAGTTTGGGACAACGCATGAGAATTCTAGTTGCTCTACATCCAAGTTAACACTTGGTATTGACAGTTTAAAAAATTTTTAGCCATTCTAATAGGGGTTTGGTGGCATCTTATTGTGGTTTTAATTTACATTTTCCTGATGACTAATGAATGAGATGTTGAGGATCTTTTCATGTGCTATTTTGAAATCTGTATATCTTCACAGAAGATTTAAAGTGACTGTTCAAATCTTTTGCCCATTTTAAAAAATTGAATTGTCTTTTTCTTACTTTTTTTTTTTTTTTTTTCTAATCGGGAGATCTGGGGGATCGAACCCGGGTCCCTCCATATGGGAGATGGATGCCCAACCATTTGAGCCACATCCGTCCCCTTTTTTTCTTACTATTGAGATTTGAGAGTTCATTATATATTCTGCATACAAGTCCTTTATCAGATATGTGTTTTGCAAATATTTTCTCCCAATGTCTGGCTTTTCTTTTCATTTTCTTAACAATATCTTTTGGAGAGCAAAAATCTTAAAATTAAAAAAAAAATTTTTTATTGAGAAGAGGTGAGTTTACGAAACAATCATGTATACCATACAGGATTCCCATACATCATCCCAACACCAATGACTTACATTATTGTGACACATTTGTCCCAAATGAGAAAGAATGTCGTCAAAATATTACTGCTGTCTATAGTCTATAGCTTATTTTTTTAAACAAATCAATTTTATTGGTACATAGTAATTGAGCATACAATTCATCCAATTGTATGTACAATCAATGGTATTTGGCATAATCACATAGTTGTGCATTCATCACTTCAATCATTATTAGAGCATTTTCATTATTTTAATAATAGTATTAATAATCAAAAAACAAAAGAAGTAAACAAGAAAACTCTTCACCTCTCAATCTCTCTGTTTCCCCTGCTGTACATAGCTGCTATTTCTAACTATTCTTGCACAATTATTTATTTATTTATTCAGCAATTTTATTGAATTATATTCACATACCATACGATCTATCCAAGGTGTACAATCAATGGCTTTTAGTATAATCACAGTGTTGTTCATTCATCCCCTCAAAAAATTTTAGAACCATTTTATTACCCCCAAAAGAAAAACTCCACACTCCTTAGCATGCCTTCCCCAGCCTTCCATAACCACTAATCTATCTTTGTAAACTGATTTATATTTACATTTCATATAAATGGAATCATACAATATGTTACACAATATATTTGGTTCATAGTAATGCATTCATACAGTATTTGTCCCTTTGTGTCTGGCTGGCTTCACTCAACATAATGTCCTCCAGGTTCATCCATGTTGCCATATGCTTTACGACTTCATTTCTTCTTACAGCTGCATAATATTCCATCGTGTGAATAGACCACAGTTTTTTTTTGTTTTTTTTTTTTGTTTTGTTTTTGTTTTTGTTTTTGTTTTTTTGACCACAGTTTGTTTATCCATTCTTCTGTTGATGGACACCTGGGTTGTTTCCAGCTTTTGGCAATGGTGAATAATGTGGCTATGAACATCGGTGTGCAGATGTCTGTTCGTGTCACTGCTCTCAGTTCTTCTGGGTATATACCCAGTAGTGGTATTGCAGGGTGGCATGGCAAGTCTATATTCAACTGCTTTAGGAACTGCCAAACAGTCCTCTACAGTGGCTGTATCATTCTATATTGCCACCACAAGTGACTAAGTGTTCCTATCTCTCCATATCTTCTCCAACACTTGTAGTTCTCTGACTTTCTAATAGTGGCCATTCTGATAGGTGTGAAATGATATCTCATTGTAGTTTTGATTTGCATTTTCTTAATCAGTAGTAATGTTGAGCATTTCTTCATGTGTTTTTTGCAATTTGTATTTCTTCTTTGGACAAATGTCTATTCAAGTCGTTTGTCCGTTTTTTAATTGGGTCGTTTGTCTTTTTATTGTTGAGTTGTAACATCTCTTTATATACCATGGATATTAAAATCTTATCAGAGGGTGCAGATGTGGATCAAATGGTTGGGCATCCATTTCCCATATGGAGGGACCTTGGTTCGATCCCCAGGACCTCCGGGTAAAATAAAGAAAAATATAGAAGGTGTGCGGGCGTGCCATCAGGCCCCGCGAGTGGGTAAGCCCCCAGGCCCCGCCGAATCATGCAGCAAGATGATGACATAACAGGAGAGAGATGCAGGGAAGAGCCGAGACGCGCTGAAAAAACCAGGAAATGAGGTGGCGCAGGTGGCAGAATGCCTCTCTCCCATATCAGAAGTTCCCAGGATCGAATCCCAGTGAAGACAGGAGGAGGATGAGAGGAGAGGGCAGGAAACAGACACAGGGAATTTCCCAATGAATGGACACAAAAACAGCAAAAACATGGGGGAGAGGGGAGGTTAAAATGGATAAAAAGTAAATAAATAAAAAGTAAATCTAAAAAAAAAAATCTTATCAGAGAAGTGATTTCCAAATATTTTCTCCCATTGAGTTGTCTACCTTTTCACCGTTTTGACAAAGTCCTGTGAGGTACAAAAGTGTTTAATTTTGAGGAGGTCCCATTTATCTATGTTTTCTTTTGTTGCACATGCTTTGGGTGTAAGATCCAAGAAACTACCACCTACCACAAGGTCTTTAAGATGTTTCCCTACATTTTCTTCTAGTAGTTTTATGGTCCTGGCTTTTATATTTAGGTCTTTGATCCATTTTGAGTTGATTCTTGTATAGGGAGTGAGACAGGGGTCCTCTTTCATTCTTTTGGTTTTAGATATCCAGTTCTCCCAGCACATTTGTTGAAGAGACTGTTTTGTCTTGTTAACATGGACTTGGTAGGTTTGTCAAAAACCAGTTGCGGGAGAAGATGTGGCTCAAGCAGCTGAGTGCCCACCTTCTACATGGGATGTCCCAGGTTCAGTTCCTGGTGCCTCCTGAGAAAAACAAAAACAAACAACAAGCAAAACAAATGATAAAACCAACTCAGGGAAGCCAGTGTTGCTCAGTGGTTAAGCACCAGCTTCCCACCTAAGAGGCCCCAGGTTCAATCCCTGGTCCCCAGTACCTCAAAAAACATAAACAAACAAAACAAAACAAACAAACAAACAAACAAAAATAACCCACCAAACCAAACCAAACAAAACCCAGTTGGATGTAGAGATGAGGGTTTATTCCAATTCTATTCTACTGATCGATGTGTCTATCTTTATGCCAGTACCATGCTGTTTTGACCACTGTAGCTTTGTAATATATTTCAAGATCAGGCAGTGAAATTCCTCCCACATCGCTCTTCTTTTTTAGAATGCTTTTGGCTATTCAGGTGCACTTTCCCTTCCAAATGAATTTGGTAATTGCCATCTCTATTTCTGTAAAATAAGCTGTTGGAATTGGTATTGCCTTGAATCTGTAAATCAGTTAGGGTAGGATTGACATCTTCATGATATTTAGTCTTCCAATCCATGAACACAGGATGTCTTTCCATTTGTTTAGGTCTTCATTGATTTCTTTTAGTATTGTTTTGTAGTTTTCTGCATATAGGTCCTATACTTCTTTGGTTAAATTGATTCCTAGGTATTTGAGTCTTTTTGTTGCTATTGCCAATGGCATTTTCCCTCTGATTTCCTCCTCAGATTGTTCAAAACTAGTGTACAAAAACATTACTGGTTTTTGCTTGTTGATCTGGTATCCTGCCACTTTGCTGAACTTATATATTACCTCAAGCAGCTTTGTCATAGACATTTTCTAAATACAGCATCATGTCATCCTCAAATGGTGAGAGTTTACTTCCTATTTTCCTATTTGGATGCCTTTAATTTTTTTTTTTTCTTGTCTAATTGCTCTAGCTAGTACTTCTAGCACAATGTTGAATAACAATGGTGACAGTAGGCATCCTTGTCTTGTTCCCGATCTTAGAGGGAAAGCTTTCAACCTTTCCCCATTGAGTACAATGTTGGCTATGGGTTTTTTATATGTGCCTTTTATCATTTTAAGGAATTGTTCTTCTATTCCTATCTTTCAAAGTATTTTCATCAAGAAAGGATGCTGGATTTTGTTGAATGCCTTTCCAGCATCAATTGAGATGATCATGTGATTTTTTTTCCCTCAATTTGCTAATGTGGTGTATAACATTGATTGATTTTCTTATGTTGAACCAGCCTGGCATACCAGGAATAAACTCCACTTGGTCGTGATATAGAAGTCTTTTGATATGCTGCTGGATTCAATTTGCAAGTATTTTGCTGAGAATTTTTGCAACTCTGTTCATTAGAGAGATTGGGCTGTAATTTTCTTTTCTTGTAGTGTCTTTATCTGGCTTTGGTATTAGGTTGATGTTACCATCATAAAATGTGTTGGGCAATTTTCCCTCCTCTTCAGTTTTTGGAGGAGTTTAAACAGGATTGGTGTTAATTCTTCTTGAAATGCTTGGTAGAATTCACCTGTGAAGCCATCTGGTCCTGGACTTTTCTTTATTGGGAGATTTATGATGACCGATTCAAATCTCTTTAAATATGATTGGTTTGTTAAGTTCTTGTATTTCTTGTAGTGTCAGCGTAGGTTGTTTGTGCATTTCCAGGAATTTGTCCATTTCATCTAGGTTGTTTTGTTTGTTGGCATATAATTTCTCATAATATCCTCTTATGATCCTTTTTATTTCTGTGGAGTCAGTTGTAACTTCTTCCCTTTCATTTCTGATTTTATTTATTTGCTTCTTCTCTCTATTTTTCTTTGTTAGTCTAGCCAGGTTTGTCAATTTTATTGATCTTCTCAAAGAACTAGCTTTTGGTTTTGTTTATTTTCTCTATTTTTTGTTTGTTTGTTTGTTCTCAATTTTATTTATTTCTGCTCTAATCTTTATTATTTCTTTCCTTCTGCTTGCTTTGGGATTGGTTTGCTATTCTTTTTCTAGTTTCTCCAGAAACTAGAGATCTTCTGTTAGATCTTTGATTTTAGCTCTTTCTTCTATTTTAATATAGGTGTTTAGGGATATAAATTGCCCTCTCAAGACTGTCTTTGCTATATCCAATAAGTTTTGATACGTTTTCATTTGTCTCAATATATTTACTGATTTCACTTGCAATTTCTTCTTTGATTCAATGATTATTTAGGAGTGTGTTGTTTGGCCTCCACATGTTTGTGAATTTACCTTTTCCTATTATTGATTCCCAGTTTTATTCCATTATGATCTGAGGAGGTGCTTTGTATAATATCAATCTTTTTAGATTTATTGAGCGCTGCATTGTGCTCTAACATGTGGTCTATCCTGGAGAAAGATTCATGGTCACTTGAGAAGAATGTATAACCCACTGATTTGGGGTACAATGATCTGTATATGTCTGTTAGGTGTAGCTCATTTATCACATTGTTCAATTTCTCTGTTTTCTTGTTGATCTTTTGTCTATTTGTTCTATCTAGTGATGAGAGTGGTGTTTTGAAGTCTCCAACTATTCTAGTAGAGATGTCTATTTCTCCCTTCAGTTTTGCCAGAGTTTGTCTCATGTATTTTGGTGCACCCTGGTTAGGTGCATAGATATTTATGACTGTCATATCTTCCTGGTGGAGTGTCACTTTTATTTATAAATAATGGCTATCTGTATCTTTTATAACTTTTTTTGTATTTAAAGTCGGTTTTGTCCAATATTAATATAGCTGTCCCTGCTCTTTTTTTTTGGTTACTATTTGTGTGGACTATCTTTTTCCAACCTTTCACTTTCAGCATATTTGTATCCCTGGGTTTAAGGTGAGCCTTTTGTAAGCAGCATATGGATGGCTCATGTTTTTAAATCCATTCTGTCAGCCTATATCTTCTGATTGGGCAGTTTAATCCATTCACATTCAATGATATTACTGTAAATACATTATCTACTTCCACCATTTTCTTCTTTGGTTTTTATATGTCATATCTTATTTTCGTTTGTTTTTCTACTCTTTTGGTTATCCTTTCTGCTATTCTTTCTTCTATACTCTCCTCCAAGCCTCTCTCTCCTGTCGTTTTCTTTCAGGCTCTAAGGTTTCCGTTAATATTTCCTGCAAAAATGGATTGTTTTTTATGATTTCTCTTAGCTTCTTTTTCTTTGTGAATATTTTATACTCACTTTCATATTTGAAGGACAATTTTGCTGGGTAAAGAATCCTGGCTGGCAGTTTTTCTCTTTTAGTATCCTAATTATATCATACCACTGTCTTCTCACCTCTATGGTTTCTGATGAGAAATCCGCAATGTATTACTGGGCATCCCTTTTTGTGATGGTTTGCTTCTCCCTTGCTGCTCTCAGAATTTTCACTTTATCTTTGACTTTTGACATTCTGGGTAGTATGTGTCTTGGAGTAGTTCTTTTTGTATTTATTCTGATTGGGGTATGCTGTGCTTCTTGGACATGTAAGTTCATTTCTTTTGTGAGAGTTGGGAAATTTTTTGCTATTATTTCCCAAAATAATATTATTTCCTCAAATAATAATATTATTTCCTCAAATACTCTTTCTCCCCCTTTTCCCTTCTCTTCTCCTTCTGGAACTCCCATGACACATATGCTGCTGTGTTTCATGTTGTCATTCAACTCCCAGAGCCCCTGCTCAATTTTTCCATTCTTTTTTCTCTCTCTTCTTTTTTTTCTTCAATTTCAGCTATTATGTCTTCAGTATCACTTATTCTTTCTTCTATCATTTCAAGTCTGCTGTTGCATGCCTCTAATGTTTTTGTTTTTAAAGATTTATTTTATTTATTTATTACCCCCCACCCCCATTGCTTGCAGTCACTGTCTGCTCTCTGTGTCCATTTGCTGTGTGCTCTCTGTGTCTGCTCGTCTTCTCTTTAGGAGGCACCAGGAACTGATCCTGGGACCTCTCATGTGGAAGAGAGGTACTTAACACCTGAGCCACCTCAGCTCCTTGGTTTGTTGTCTCTCATTATCTTTCCTCTTTGTGTCTCTTTTGTTGTGTCATCTTGTTGCATCAGCTCGCTGCGCCTGCCCAGTGTGCCAACTCACCTTCTCCAGGAGACACCAGTAACCGAACCCAGGACCTCCTGTGGGGTAGGCGGAAGCCCAATCACTTGAGCCACAACCGCGTCCCTCTAATGTGTTTTTGACCTCACCCATTGTGTCTTTCATTCTTATGAGCTCTGTTACATTTTCATTCAGGTTTTCAAATTCTTCTTTGTACTCACTCAATGTCTTCTTCTTCTTCTTCTTCTTTTTTTAATGTACCAGGGGCTAGGGATTGAAACTAGGGACATTGTATGTGGGAAACCGATGCTTAACCACTGAGGCATATTGGCTCTCCTGAGGTGTTTTTTTCATTTGTTTTGCTTGTTTTTGTTTTTTCTTAGGAGGCACTGGGAACTGAAACTGGGACCCCCTATGTGGGAAGCAGGTGCTCAACTTTGCTTGAGCCACATCCGCTCCCCTCAATGTCTTCTTAATGTCTTTTATCTCTTTATCCATATTGTTTTTCAACCCATTAATTTGATTTTGGAAATTGTGTGCATCTCATTACAATTGTCTCAAGTCCTGCATTTCTTCTGGGGCTTTGATATATTACTTTTCTTGGGCTATGTCTTCCATTTTCTTAGTGTGGCTTGTAATTTTTTGCTGCTATCTAAACATCTAATTGGAATGGTGAGTTTACTCAGATGCTCAATTTCTCTCTTTCATAGGGATTTAGTGATGGGAAGCTGTGTGTTACTGCTGTTCTTTGATTCTTGTTTCAACCTGTCTGGGTCTTTAGGATTGTCCCTGTTAGTTGTTCAAAACTGGGCTGTGGACCCAGTAATGGGTTACAGACCTGCTTCCTAGGGCCTTGGGATGGGAAGCTATAAAGGCTGGGAAAATCCTCTCTTACCTATTTACTTTTAATTTCCTCACATGCACTTCTTTGGTCTGGCAGCAGATGGTGTGTTTTGGCAGCCCTCTCAGTTCTGTGCCTGGTTGGTGTGTGTTTGCTGCAACATGGACTGAATCAATGTGATATAGGTTCCTGCCTGGAGGCAAAGAGCCTTGTAATTAAAACTTTCTCAGAGACAGCTCTCCAACCTTCACTGGCAGCCTCCTCCCTTTTCCTGAGTCAGAAATAATTCCAGGGAAGTGGCTGTGGCTCAATCAGTAGGGCTCCCGTTTACCATATGGGAGGCCCCGGGTTCGGTTCCCGGGGCCTCCTGGTGAAGGCAAGCCCGCCCGCATGGCGTGGTTAGCTGACCCAGCGAGCACAAGCAGCAAGGGGGGGATAAATGAATAAATAAATAAAATCTTTAAAAAGAAAAAAAAAAAAAAAAAAGAAATAATTCCACTTCCTTCTGCATCCTCAACAATCAGTCCTGGTTAGTAGAAAGGGAGATTGAGAAGGCTGGATCTCTTTAGTCCTGGATCTCTTTAATCTTGAGCTGGCTCCCAAGCCAAACAATGGCCAGCCCCACCCAGCCTGGAAGTGCTCGTGGGACACAGCAGACCAAATTTGTGGGTCAAAAGCTAAGTCAACCTTAGGCTTTGTCCTCTCTGGGACCCCTTTTGTCTGTAGCCACCAGCCTAGAGGCCTGAGTATTCAAAAGTGTCTTTAGTGTAGATGAGGGTGCCTACAGTAGCAGCCACAGCTTTTGACTCAGAGATTTGCTGTCACGTTTGTCTTCTTGTCCCTCTCTTTTCTGGGCAGTGTCCTGCCTTCCCCTGGTGTCCTAAACCCTATAAGATTTTTTTTCCAGGACATTTCTGCCTGTCTCCTAGCTATTTTTCTGGGAAAGAGAATCCCATGTCTTTCTAGTCAGCCATCTTCCCAGAAGTTCCCATAGCTTTTAAAAAATATATATTTATTTATTTCTCCCCATCCCCTCGTTGTTTACACTTGCTATGTCTGTTCGTCTTCCTTGTTTCTTTAGGAGGCACTGGGAGCCAAACCCGGGACCTCTGATGTGGGAGGGCGGTACCTAATTACTTGAGCCACCTCCACTCCCTGCTCTGTTCTCTCATCATGCTTTTCCTCTCTTGTTGCGTCATCCTGCTGTGTCAGCTTGCTGTGCCTGCCCATCACATCAGCTCACCGACCTCTTTAGGAGGCACCGGAAACCTTTGCTCCCTGTTCGTTGTGTCTCTCATGTTTTTTCTTCTTGTGTCTCTTGTTGTGCTAGCTAGTCACACCTGCCCATCGTACCAGCTCATTGTCTTCTTTAGGAGACACTGGGATCAGAACCAGCGGCCTCCCATGTGGTAGGCAGGAGCCCAGTCACCTGAGCCACATCCGCTTCCCCCCTCATAGCTTATTTTTGTGTATTTTATCCACAAACCATCATATTATTAACACCATGTATTAGTATTGTATATTTGTTATAGTTCATGAGAGAACGTTCTCATATTTGTACTGTTAATCACAGACCATCATTCACCATGGGTTTCACTGTGTTATACCGTCCCCTGCCTTGTATAATCCATCCAAAGTGATTACTCAGTGGCTCTTAGTTTCATGAGTTGTGTTGTCATCAGCTCAGTCCATTTCAGAAAGTTTTCATTACTCCAAAAAGGAAAAATTATGCCCCCTTATTGGCTCTTAGCATTGATATAGTACCTTTTTTGCCATTGCTGTAAAAATATTACAATATTACTGTTAACAATAGTCTATATGTTACATTAGTTGTATTTTCCCCATGTATCTCCGTATGCTTAACACCTTGTAATAGACATTCTTATATTTGTACTATTAACCACAGTCATCACTCACCACTGAAATCACTGTTACACAGTCCCTAGATTATCCTCTAGCTTTCTATTAATTGACATTAACCTCCCAATCACATTTATAAATCAGCAGTGTTGCTAATATTCACTAATGTGTTAACATCAAATCTAACCATTTCCTCACATTTATTATCCACCTTATTAAACATTCTACATACATTCAGCACCAGCTCCCACTTCTCTACCCACATTCTCTTTTTTTTTCCCATTCATTTGGTTGTTTTTTAGGAGAACTGGGGCTCAAACCAGGGACCTCGTACATGGGAAGCAAGCACTCAACAACTTGAGCTACATCCACTCCTCTCAACCCACATTCTATCTCCATTTAACCTATACTCTATAGTTTAACTCCGTGAGTTTACTCGTTGAATTTAGTTCATATTACTGAGACCATACAATACTTGTTGTTTTGTGTCTGGCTTATTTCACTCAACATAATGTTCTCAAGGTTCATCCATGTTGACACATGTATCCCAAGTTCATTTCTTCTTACAGCTGAATAGTATTCTATGGTATTTATACACCATGCTTTGTTTATTCATTCATTGGTTGATGTACACTTGGGTTGTTTCCATCTTTTAGCAATTGTGAATAATGTGCAAGTGTCTGTTTGCATCCTTGCTTTCAGTTCTTCTGAATATATTCCTAGAAGTGGGATTGCTGGATCATTTAGCAGTTCTATATTTAGCTTCCTGAGGAAATGCCAAGCTGGCCGCCACAGAGGCTACACCATTTTACATTCCCACCAATAGTGAAGGAGTGTTTCTATTTCTCTGTATCCTTTTCAGCACTTGTAGTTTTCTGTTTTTTAATAATGGATATTCTGTAAGGCATGAAATGATATCTCATTGCAGTTTTGATCTGCATTTCCCTAATAGCTAGTGATGTTTAGCATCTTTTCATGTGTTTTTTGTCCATTTGTATTTCTTCTTTGAAAAATGTCTGTTCAAGTCTTTTGCCCATTTTTTAATTGGGTTGCTTATCTTTTTTTTTTTTTTTTCCCAGAGCCTGGCAGCCTGTGCACCTTCTATATTTTTATTTTACCGGGAGGTCCCAGGGATCGAACCCAGGTCCCTCCATATGGCAGACGGACACCCAACCATTTGAGCCACATCCGCCCCCAAGGGTTGCTTATCTTTTTATCATTGAGTTGTATCATCTCTTTATATAACATAAAGATCAAACCCTTATTGGACATGTGGTTTCCGAATATTTTCTCTCAATAAGTAGGCTGCCTTTTCACCTTGTTTTTATTTATTATTTACTTTTGAGGTACTGGGGCCAGGGATTGAACCCAGAACTTCATAAGGGGGAAGCTGGCACTTAACCACTGAGCCACATCGGCTTCCCTGAGTTGGTTTTTTTTTGTTTGTTTGTTTGCTTGTTGTTTGTTTTTATTTTTAGGAGGCACTGGGAACTGAACCTGGGAACTCCCATGTGGGAAGTAGGCACTCAGTCGCTTAAGTCACATCCACTCCCCCCTTTTACCTTCTTAACAAAGTCATTTGAAGTACAAAAGTGTTTTTAATTTTGAGGAGGTCCCATTTATCTGTTTTTTCTTTCATTGCTCATGCTTTGGGTGTAAGGTTTAAGAAACCACCACAGATGTTTCCCTACATTTTCTTCCGGGAGTTTTATGGTTTTAGCTTTTCTATTTAGGCCCTTGGTCCATTTTGAGTTAATTTTTGTAGAAGGTGTGAGATAGAGGTGCTCTTTCTTTCTTTTAGCTATGGATATCCAGTTCTCCTAGTACCATTTGTTGAATAGGCTGTTCTGACCCATTTGGGTGTGGGGTGGGGTTGATAGCCTTATCAAAAATCACTTGACTTAAGATATGAGAGCCTATTTCTAAATTCTCAACTTGGTTCCATTGGTTGATATGTCTATCTTTATGCTAGTACCATGCTGTTTTTACCACTGTTTCTAAGTAATATCCTTTAAATTAAGGAAATGAGAATCCTCCAATTTTGTTCTTTTTAAAGATATTTTTGGCTATTCGGGGACCCCTACCCTTCCAGATAAATTTTTTTTTTTTTTAATTTTATTTTATTTGTTTATTCATTTATCCCCCCCTTGCTGCTCATGCTCGCTGGGTCAGCTAACCATGCCATGCCGGCGGGCTTGCCTTCACCAGGAGGCCGCGGGAACCGAACCCGGGGCCTCCCATATGGTAAACGGGAGCCCTACTGATTGAGCCACAGCCGCTTCCCCCAGATAAATTTGATAATTGGCTTTTCTATTTCTGCAGTGTAGTCTTTTGGAATTTTGGTTGGGCTTGTGTTGAATCTATAAATCATTTTGGGTAGAATTGACATCTTAATGATATTTAGTCTTCCAGTGCACGAACACAAAATATCCTTCCCTTTATTTATGTCTTCTTTGATTTAATTTAGCAATGTTTTGTAGTTTCCTGAATACAGGAATATCCTGTATTATATCCTTGGTTAACTTTATTCCTAAATAATTGATTATTTTAGTTGCTATTGTAAATGGAACTTTTTTTCTGACTTCCTCCTTGGATTGCTCATTAGTAGTGTATAGTAACACTGCTGACTTTGCTTATTAATCTTGTATCCTGCCACTTTGCTGAATTCATCTATTAGTTCTAGTAGCTTTGTTATGAAAGCTTTTACATTTTGATGAAACTCAATTTATTAATTTTTTATTTTATGGTTTGTGGTTTTTGTGTTTTACATATAAAAATTTTTCACCTAACCCAAGGTCACAAAGGTTTTCTCCTATATTTTCTTCTAGAAGTTACATAATATTAGGTTTCAGACCTAGGTCTATGATCCTTCCATATTAATTTTTTTTATATGGTGTGAAGTATGGGTTATGGTTTATTTTTATTTTGCATATGAATGTGCATTTGTTCTGGCATCATTGTTGAAAAGACTATCCTTTCTTCATTCAATTACCCTGGCACCTTAATCACAAATCAATTGACCCTATATATAGGGGTCTATTTTTTTTACTCCCTATTTTGTTCCATTATCTATATATCTATCCTTTCACAATATGTCACTGTCTTGATTACTGTATTTTATAGGAAATCGTGAAGCCAGGTATGTTTAGCCTTCCTACCATGTACTTCTTTTTCAAAATTGTATTGACTATTCTGGGTCTCTTGTTCTTCCATTATAAAACTTAGAATTAGCCTTTCAGTTTCTACAAAAATATATGCTCATGGTTTGATTGGGATGGTGTTGAATGTATAGATCAATTTTTCTCTAAATCCATGAATGTGATATTTTTTTCCCATTTATTTGGGTTTTCTTTGCCTTATTTCAGAATATTATGTAATGTTCCGTATACAAATCTGGTACATATTTCCTTAGGTTTATTCCTATGTATTTTGTATTATTTGATGCTACTGTAAACAGTACTATTTTATATTTCATTTTCCCATTCACCATTGCCAATATATAGACATACAATTGCTTTTTGTATATTGACTTTATATTTTCAACCTTACTAAACTCACTTCTTAGTTCTAGTAGTTTTTTTTTTTTTTTTTTTTTTTTTTTTACCGGGAGGTCCCGGGTATCGAACCCGGGTCCCTCCATATAGGAGACGGACGCCCAACCATTTGAGCCACATCCGTCCCCAGTAGTTTTTTTTTTTTTTTTTTAAGATTTTATATTTATTTTATTTATTTATTCCCCCCTTGCTGCTTGTGCTTGCTGTGTCCATTTGCTTTTGGCATTTTTCTGGGTCTGCTTGTCTCCCTTTGTTGAGACATCTTGCTGCGTTGGCTCACCACGCCGTGCAGGCCAGCTTGCCTTCACCAGGAGGCCCCGGGAATTGAACCTGGGGCCTCCCATATGGTAAACGGGAGCCCAACCAATTGAGCCACAGCCGCTTCCCTTCTAGTAGTTTTTTATTGTAGATCCTTGAGCCTTTTTGCATAGACATTCACATCATCTCTGTATTAAAACACTTTTAATTCTTCCTTTCCAATCTGATATCTTTTATTTCTTGTTCCTTACCTTATTGCTCAGGCTAGGACCAGTTGAACAAGAGTGATGTTAATCAGATATCCTTACTTGGGGAATAGGTCACCATTATGTTAATATGATAGCTGTAAGTTTTACATAATGCTTTTTATTTTTATTTTTATTTATTTATTTTTTTTCTTCAAAGATTTTATTTATTCATTTATACCCCCTTGCTGCTTGCGCTCGCTGGGCCAGCCAACCACGCCGTGCGGGCGGGCCCGCCCCCACCAGGAGGCCCCAGGAACCGAACCCGGGGCCTCCCATATGGTAAACGGGAGCCCTACTGATTGAGCCACAGCCGCTTCCCTACATAATGCTTTTTAAAAGGTTGTGAATATTTCCTTCTAATCCTAGTTTGCTGGGAGGTTTTTGTTTGTTTTTGCTTTCCCTTTTTAAAAAATAATCAATGGATGTTGAGTTTTGGCAAATGCTTCTTCTGCATCTATTGATAGAATCATACTGTTTTTTTAGTCTGTTGATGTGGTGAAAATCCTTGCTTGGTTTTCAAATGTAAACTTAACCTTGCATTCTGGGTTAGACCCTACTTATTATACTTTTTATGAATCTATGTTCATGAGGAATATTGGTTGCAGTTCTCATTGCTGGTAATGTCTTTATCTGGTTTTCATATCAAGGTTTTACTGGCCTCATAAAATGAGTTGGGAGGTGTTCCATCCTCTTCTATTTTCTGGAAAAGTTTGTGTAGAACTTGTATTATTTCTTCTTAAATGTTTGGTAAAATTCACCGGTGAAGCCATCTGGGTCTGGAGTTTTCTTTGCAGCAAAGTTTCTTTTTTTTTGTTTTTTTTTTTGCTTTAAAATTTTTTTTAATATATCAAAAGGCCTGCTTTAGTGACATGCTACTCCCACCAGAATATATCCCCAATACCCCCTTTGTTGGGAACATGCTTAAGTTGACCAGCCAACTCATAATGCTGACACCCTCCCCATGTGTGTACAAGCACACGTGTATCTTTTAAATCAGAGCCACCAGACTCAGGTGACTGCCACTGCTAGTAACCTGCTCCCACCTGTTAATGGACCCATTTCCATTCCCTTCAGAAAGGTGGACAGGGTACAACCAAACTCCTTAAATGATAGGGAGGGAATAATGGCCCTAAATAGCCAACTTTTCAAGCAATGTCTCGCCCACCTCCCACTCAAAAGGAGACCCTTATTTCTAACCAGACTTGCATCAAATTTGCCTCCTGGTGCTTAGAATGTTTTTTTTTTTTTTCCTTTAGAAAAACACACATATCCACACACCCATATATATAATTTTTTTTGTTTTTACATTTAAATATAAAAATACTACTCTGCTTTGTGTTATAAATGGAGGACCAAGTGATAGGAACTTTTCCTTTTCTTAAGGTAGGGATATCCATCAGGTAATCCTTTGAGTTTTGTCTTTAGGCTAGGGCATTTAGCCCCAAGTCAGGGAAGCATAACAGCCAAGAGACCAAGGGCATTTTCCTCCCCATCTCCTTAACCTCCTTTCTCTACTAATTCCCACTTCTAAGGTGGTTATAATCTTTTCAAAAAATGGAACTTCCCACCAAAAGGGAGGAGGTGTTCTAACTAAAGACTAGTCAGGCCCCCCTCGCCTTCAGCTATCTCACAGAAAAAGTCCTGCTCTCCCTTCACAAACACAGATGCTCTCTGTCCAGGCAGCTATGCCCACTGGACAAACACACCTGATTAAATGGAAGCAGTGGTTAAGTCTCCCCACCCCCCTCCCCACTAATGCACTATTGCCTCAGTCTTCAAAAGCTTCAAGATAGGAAAAAAGGGATGGGGTGGGATGCGTGTGCAGAGATTAAGAACTTGACCCCTCAACCCTGGCCCAAAAAAGCAAGAGTTATTAACTGGGCATGAGGAATAATATTCTGCCCTTTGAGTTACAGCTAGGAGGACAACTGGGAGAGAGGAAAAGTGGGTGAGGGATGAAGAACTGGGAGGAGTTTGATGGCTGGAGGTCTAGTTCACTTAGTTTTTATATTGGAAGGGCTCATTGCCGGTCTCATTGAGAAGACATGTGCGTATGAGGGCTTCTGTCACCGCAAAGGGGTCACAGTTGGCAGATGGGCGGTGGTCTTCAAAGTAACCCTTCTTCTCTTGGCCAACAGTCTGGGGAATGCGGATACTGGTGCCACGGTTGGCCACACCGGCAGAAAAATCGTTGATGTTGGAGGTTTCATGGACTCCAGTTAGGCGCCGGGCATTGTCCAGCCCCCCCTTGGGATCATAGGCGCGGATGTGGTACTGGTGCCGCTTACTTAGTTTCTCGATGGACTCCTCAATATACCTGGGCAGGTATAACCTCAGCATTCGTTCCTCCAATCTTGATGCCGGCGTACAAGCAGGCCTGGTAGTGGGCCTCCACGATGTCTCTGCCATAGGCTCTGTCTGCTCCCACACCACAGTAATATGGGCCTTGGGGCCCAGGGAAGCCATTGGAAGGCCAGCCAAAGGGGTGCCCATCTGTTCCCATCAGGGTATATTCCTGCTTCATTCCAAACTAGGGGTGCTGGTTGTTCACCATGTCCATTATCCATTTACAGGTATGCCTCAAATTGGTCTCTGCGGGCTTTCAGTTGTACTTGAACACTTCACAGAACACCAGCTTGTTAGGATCCTTGCGGAAAGGGTCCCGGAACATGGCAACAGGGCTGAGATACATGTCACTGTTGGAACCTTCAGACTGAAAAGTACTAGAGCCATCACAATTCCACTCGGGCAGCTCTTCTATATACTTGGGCTCACTGTCCAGCGTGTGGGTCTTGCAGCGCAGTCCTTCTCCAGTGCCATCGATCCAGATATACATGGCTTGCACTTTTTCACCCTGAGGCAGGGCCATGTAAACCTGCTTGATGCCTTTGTTCAAGTGGGAACTTGCTGAGGTGGTCATGGTGGAAGGTGTTCTGCGTGGTGAGCAGTACCGAGGGCGTGCAGGCCGCGAGGGCGAGGCGAGGCGAGGAGGCCGGGTGTGCAGTTCAGACGCCCTACGCTTCTCTCATCCTCGGCTGTGCTGCAGCTAAGTTTTAAACTACAATTTCTATTTCCTAAATAGAACTATTTATTTAATAGAACTATATAGACTATTTCTTCCTGTGTGAGCTTTGGTTTGTATCTTTCAAGGAATATCTCCTTCTCTTCTAAGTTGTTGAAATTTTTAACACAATGTAATTGTTTATTATTATCCCTTATTATCCTTTTAATGTAGGTTCTATAGTAGTAGCCCTTCTTTAATTCCTGATATTGGTAATTTGCTTCATTTCTCTTTTTTCTTTTATCAGTCTGCCTAGAGATTTATCAATTTTATTAAATGCCAAATATTATCCAAAGTGGCTGAATTCTCACCAGCAATGTATGAGAGTTCCAGTTGCTCAATATTTCCTTCATTTTTGAAAGATAATTTCAGTAGATATTGAATTCTGGATTGACATTTGTTTTTCTTTTAGAACATTAGAGATGTCCCTCCATTGTCTTATGGTTTGCGTAGTTTTCAATAAGTTTGCTGTAATTGTTATCTTTATCTTTCTTGGGTTTCTCTGACCTCCTTGTGACTCGATAACTTAGTTTTGGAAAATTCTCAGTCATTATTATGTCTTCAATTATTTGGAAAATTCTCAGTCATTATTATGTCTTCAATTATTGTTTTTACACCTCTCTCTCTCTCTCTCTCTCTCTCTCTCTCTCTCTCTCATCTCTTTCTGGGACTCTAATCAGCTCTTGGGGGCTCTGTTCTATTGTTTCATTCTTTTTTTTTTTTTCTCATTGTGTTTTAGTTTGGATAATTTGTATAGACCTATTTTCAAGTTCCTCAGCTGTGTCAAGACTACTTCTGAGGTTGTTGAAGGAATTCCTCATCTCTGGTGGCTTGGAGCCCAGGGCTGGAGCTTTAACATTCCTGCCCTCCCCATGAGAGCAAACCTCTGCATTTTCCTGTGTTTGGTCTTGGTTGGGAGCATCTTTTCCCTCCTCCACTGGTATCTAGCCTCGGCTTGATATGGGTAAAGGATTCTGAGCCCAAGAGTTTTCTGATTTTCCCTGGCGTAAATGGACTTTGTTTCTATTCTTCCCCCTGCAGCAATGGATTTTTGCCTGTGTCTGGGGAAAAGAGGATTTCCAGTTCTTCCTGCAGAAGTAGATGGGTTGTGGTTCTATTTTTTCCCTGATAGCAATGATCTTTGCTGAGTGAGAGAATCTTTGTTGCTTTTGCTTTTTAGGAGAGAAGGGTCTGGGGGAAATATGTGGAGCTTTTTGCTTGCCCCACAAAAGGGGTCTCTTTCTAGTCTCGTTCCCTGTCCCCATTGTTCTCATGGAGAAAGATTACAGGTGGAGGTTTATGGAAAAGAGCTTGTGAATGAGGGTGAACTCTCTTTGTGTCTGGGACCCCCAGCAATTCCAAACTAATATGCTGACCCACATTTGGCATTTAAGAATTCACTAAAGTTTTGGCTCATTTCCTTTTGCTCACTTAAATGGCAGCCACCTCTTTCTCCCATGCTCTGCCAAAGGTGAAAGAATTCTTATGTTCCATCTTTCCTTGAAGAGGCTTGTTATCTCTTTGGAATTCAGTTTACTGGATGCCTTGCAACCTCATTTCTCTGATGGGCCCCAGAGAAATTACAATTTTGTATATCAACAACCTTTTTCTTATTATTACATTTTAAGTGTGGTGATCTTTTTAACTTTGTACATCATAAGCCCATTCTACAAATCTTTAGAGTTTGTGTTATGTATCAAAGATTGTTCTAGGTGCTGGGGATAGAGGAATAGACAAAACAAATTTATCCCAAGCAATTTATGTTCAATTGAGAGGAGGCAGACATGTATTTCCCATAGTATTTGGTGGTAATAAATTCTATAAAAACAGGAGCAGATAAGTGGTACCATATTCTTCCTCCCTGTAGGCCCATCAGTATAGGTGCTTTTTTCCCCCTTCTCCTCAGAAATCTCTATGGTGGAAGGTGGAGTATCCTTATCCTGCCTGTGGCAGTTTGGCATTGTTTATGAATTCCAAAAGTAGATATTGGATTATGTTTGTAAACTGGTCTGTTCCTCTTGGCATGATTAAATTATGATTAAGGATTTGATTGGGCCACGTCAGTAGGATGTTGAATCCCCGCTCCCTTGGTGGGCAGGGATGGACAGAGAAACTGCACTGCAGAGAAGGGAGGTTGGAGTTTTGAGCTGGAGTTGGGGAAGTGAACACACTGGAGAAGAACACAGAGGAATAGAGACGGCTCCTTAGACACAGCAGAAGCCAAGGGGAGAGAGACAGAGCCATTCATCTGATAGTCTATAGCCAGCCTTGTGGAGAGAGCACAGCAACTGAGTCCGGAGAGAAACAAGCTCTGGAAAGAGAGGAACCCAAGAAGCCTGAACCCTGGCAAACGTCGGCAGCTGTCTTGCTCCAACATGAGGCAACAGACTTTGGTGAGGGAAGAAACTTACACTTTTTGGCCTTGTAACTGTAAGCTTCTACCCCATATAAATACCCTTTATAAAAGCCAACCAATTTCTAGTATTTTGGATCAGCATCCCTTTGGCTGACTAATAAATACACTGCCCTAATCTGATACATAACTTGGTAAAATTTCAGCTCCAAATGGTAAATAGGACTATGATTCTCTCATGAGGGAGAGTATGGCTGCTTTTTGTTAACATGTCAGGTGAAAAAGGGTGCAGATTTGTTCAGAATAGGGCCAAAGTAGTACCAACAGGCGCTAAGTACAGGGGACTATACTTTGACTCAAATATAAAGAATTCTCTAACAGTAACTGTCTGCAAAAGCAATGCACTGTTCTGGAAGGTAATACATTTCACTTCTTTGGGAAAGTTCCAACCCTGGGTTTTTAAGGTTCCTCATTCCAAGAAAGCTTCCAACTTCCTGGGTTCTCTAATGAAACATCTAAGTGGAGCGAAACTTCCTAACCTCTAAAAGTAGAAAGACTTCTCACTGTGAAAGGACTTCCTAGGGCTTCACCAGAAAAGTGCTCTTCTGTGCTGCCCAGCACTGATTTTTCATTTCTAACCCCACTATACAGATGAGCAAACCAAGGTTCATAAAAGTGAAATGGCTTGACCAAGGTCACAGAGCTGGGAGGTGGCTGAGCTGGGATGGGAGGCAACGTGTTGCATTCGACTCCAAAACCTGTTATCCTTCCATTGCATTACCTAACCTCAGGTAACATTTTTCTGGTGACTCCACACCCAGTATTTAAAAGAAGCATCTTCTCCATGGGCTTAGAATTGTTCTAGCTAGAAATGTTAGTCAAGGGCTGGGGTGCAGGTCATAAGGCGCTGGGATTCAAAGTCTACCGTCTTTTCTTGTCAATATTCATCAAGTCTGAGTACGTTTTACCTCAGGGAGGACAGCTATCGCTCCACTGACATTATACCTAAACTGACACTTTATTTTATTTTATTTTTTATTTTTATTTTTTTTTAAGATTTTATTTATTTATTCATTTATCCCCCCCTTGCTGCTTGTGCTTGCTGGGTCAGCTAACTACGCCGTGCGGAACCGAACCCGGGGCCTCCCATATGGTAAACGGGAGCCCTACTGATTGAGCCACGGCCGCTTCCCTAAACTGACACTTTAAAGAAAACCAATTTTCGGGGGTTAGAAAGCTTCCTACCCAGTGCTCAGATTTATCTGAGGGGGCAAAGGGGAAGGCTACCAGTGAAAATCTGGCGTCTGGGCTCGAGTCCTCTGTCTGGAATCAGATTGTTGAACCCTAAATTAGCCTACCCATAGGCCTTCATGGCAACCAGAGTAACGTAGAAAAGTTTCCCACTGTCTCCTAAGTGTCTTATCTGAAAAGCACACCTTCCCCTCCCTTAAACAATCTTGCAAGGACAGACAAGCACACAACCTCCCCTCCTTTGAACAATCGTGCAAGGACATCTCAACCCTGCAGCTGTGCCCCAGGCTATCAGGGCATTCTGTGCAATCGCTAGCTAACTGCCAAACTCCGCTTCTGTTTATCCCGCTTGCTTGCAAACTGCGACAGCAACCCCCTATAAAAAGGAGCCATTTTAAAACCTGGGGGCTGCAGTTCTCTCCTGCTTGAGAGGTGCTGCAGACGCCCGCGGGCTTAGCTCAATAAACTTCATAAAAGTGGTTAAAGTCTGAGTGTGGTCGATCTCCTGGGTTATAACATTTGGAGGCCCCAGCGGGATCAACTGCGAGGTCCCCCTTAATTGGGGTCGACCTCCTCAGACTAAGCGGGAAGTGCCTCCACTTCCTCGCCTTTGCTTTTAATTTGTGATCGGATTCAGACTAGGACAGTGGCCTCGAGGAATCTGGTAAGGGATTCTCCCTTTTGTGTTGGCTCCGGAGCATTTGTGGGGGCTGTTGCAGGCGGGACGCCGCGGTACTGCACACCCCGAATCAGGGCCAGGCCGCCCTCTCCTGATTTTGGAAACCGTTAGGTTTCACTTTGCTATTTGTTGTGTGAGTGGGAGTGAGACTAGTCTCCAGGGTTTTGTTCGTTTGTCCCCTGTCTATGTTCAGTGTTTCTTGGAGTTTTAACTGTTTCAACCCTGACAGGATGGGACAAGGAAAATCCACTCCGCGGACTCCTCTTGAATGCATTCTTGCTAACTTTTCTGATTTCTTTAAGAGAGCCTGTGACTATGGGAAGCCAGCAGATCCAGGCTTCCTACGGACCCTCTGTGAACTTGAACGGCCAGCCTTCTGAACAGATTGGCCTTCGGAAGGCTCATTTGATCTATCTCTGTTGTTTTCTGTATGGTCTGTTGTTTATGGGGTTCCCCACCCCGACCAGAGGGTTTATATAGGTGTTTAGATTGACATTATGTATGATAAAGTAGATTATATCCAGAAATGCCAGAAACCAGGGAAGGGGGATATGTATGCAAGGGTAGGCAGAAAAACCATTTTAGTAACTGCCCCGAAACCTCGAGGGGCACAGGGTCCCCCGAAAGAAAAGAAAGATGAGAAACCAGAGAAACAGAAACCCCGTTTATATCCTGTTCTGCCGGGGGAAACTGATGATATAGCTGAAAGCTTATTTGACCCCCTGCCTTGCCCAAGAACTCCCTCGCAGCAACAGGCCCCAGGGCGCTCGCCCCAAGGGGAAGTCCAGAGTCCTCCCCACACAAGAGGGGGATCTCTCTATCAGCCCCCTCCACCAGGGCCTGATTCTTCAGTGCCCCTGTTGCCGCTCAGGGAAGTTCCTCCTCAACTAGGGGCGCCTCCGGGCCATACTCGAATGATTTATGTCCCATTTCCACCTCTGATCTCTATAATTGGAAACACTAGAACCCTCCTTTTTCAGAGGACCCCCAGAGGCTGATTTTGCTTTTAGAAACTATTTTCCACACTCATCAGCCTACCTGGGATGATTGTCAACAGATTTCACAAACTTTGTTCACTTCTGAGGAGAGAGAGGGAATCCATCAGGAGGCTGCTAAGATTATCTTGGGGGACAATGAGGGGGACTCCCAGACTAGGAGGGATGAATTAGAAGAATTACTCCCTTCGAGTCCTCCTCGTTGGAACCCTAACAATGATGCAGGGATGACAGCCTTGCGCCACTATCGCCAGTCTCTACTTAGGGGTCTAAGGGCTGCAGCTAAAAAGCCTACTAATTTAACTAAGGTTAGTGCAGTCATGCAGGGTAAGGACGAGTCCCCGGCTGCTTTCTTAGAGAGATTATCGGAGGCATATCGAATGTACACCCCCTTAGACCCAGAAGATGAAAATAACAGATGAATGGTAAACATGGCGTTCGTCTCTCAGTCGGCCCCAGATATTAGAAAAAAACTTCAAAAGCAAGAAGGGTTTGAAGGAAAAGCCAGAAGTGAATTGGTAGAAATAGCTCAGAAAGTTTTCCAAAATAGAGAAAATCCTATTTGGGAGCAAACCAAGCAGCTCTCACGAATCTTGCTGGCAGCACCAACCCGGAAACCCCATCCCTCCAAGGGACGGCCGGAGAGAGGAGACCTAAAGAAGAACCAATGTGCCTTTTGCAAGGGGATGGGGCACTGGAAAAAGGATTGTCCTAAGCTGATAGGCAGAAGGGCTCAGGAACCTAAGGAACCGGCCCGCTTCTTAGTAAAAACTGAAGATTGAGGGGGTCAGGGTTCCTTCGCGCTTGGCCCCCAGGAACCCATGATAAAGTTAACAGTCGAAGGGAAGCCAACTGAATTCCTAGTAGACATGGGGGCCACCTTTTCAGTTCTCCAAGAGACAACTGGGGAACTTTCATCCCAGAAGACTTCTATCATAGGGCAACAGGAAAACCTAAATCTTACCCCTGGACTCAAGCCCGAATTACTGACTTAGGAAAGGGTACTGTTACCCATTCCTTCTTAGTAATGCCAGAATGCCCATACCCCCTCTTAGGCCGAGACTTGCTGCGGAAATTAAAGGCAACCATTTCTTTTAAAGATGGGGAAACAATTTTGCAACTGGGAGATCAGCTCCCTCAATCAATTATGTTAACTGTCCCTATCTCCGAAGAATATATTCTATTTGAACAAGAGCCCAAGGGGGCTATAGGAGAAAGCTATATCCAGGAACTACTTACTAAAATCCCCGGGGTCTGGGCAGAGAGCAACCCGCCAGGATTGGCTTTGCATCAACCCCTATCATTGTGCAACTCATGAGTACTGCTCTCCCCATCCAAGTCAAGCAATACCCTATACCTCAGAAGGCAAGGGAAGGCATAGCAAAACATATCAAGAGATTAAGAGAAGCGGGGATACTGACTCCCTGCCAATCACCCTGGAATACCCCTTTTACCAGTAAAAAGCCAGGGACCGAAGATTATAGACTAGTACAGGACTAAAAGAAGTCAATAGGAGGGTTGAAACCATTCACCCCACTGTACCTAACCCTTATACCCTTCTGAGCTCTCTGCCTCCAGGACGGACTTTCTATTCTGTACTGGACCTGAAAGATGCTTTCTTCACCTTACCATTGGCCCCTCAGAGCCGACCCATCTTCGCCTTTGAGTGGACGGACCCCGAAGGGGGATTTTCAGGCCAGCTAACCTGGACTAGACTCCCACAAGGATTCAAGAATTCTCCAACCATCTTTGATGAAGCCCTGAGCCGAGACCTCCTGGGATTCAGGGAATCCCACCCTCAGGTACCTCTTTTGCAATATGTAGATGACCTTCTTCTTGCAGCAGAATCAGAAGAGGATTGCCTAATCGCCACCAAGGAACTGCTCTCTGAACTAGCACGCCTCGACTACCGGGTGTCCATGAAAAAGGCTCAGATCTGCGTGCGAAAAGCCACATATTTGGGCTACCATCTGGAAGAAGGTAAGAGGACCCTATCTCTGGGACGGATAGAAGCTATCCTGAATATCCCAACTCCAACCACCAAGCGCCAGGTACGGGAATTCCTAGGGGCAGTAGGCTACTGCAGGCTCTGGATACGTGGGTTTGCTGAAATTGTAAAACCCTTATATGCCTGCACAGGTGGAAAGAACCCTAACTTTCATTGAACTCGGAAAAAGAAGAACAGGCTTTTATAGCCCTCAAGCAAGCCTTAGCCTCAGCCCCTGCCTTAGCCCTACCTGACATCATGAAACCTTTTCAGCTGTTTGTAGCTCAAAAGAAGGGGATTGCCAAAGGGGTCCTCACTCAAACCTTAGGGCCTTGGAAATGCCCAGTGGCCTATCTCTCCAAGCACCTAGACCCTGTAGCTGCAGGATGGCCATCATGCATGAGAGCGGTAGCTGCGACCGCCCTTCTTGTCAAGGGGGCACAAAAATTGACCTTGGGCCAGGACTTGCAGATTATCAGGGGCCACACCACTGAGGCCCTCCTTAGATCCCCACCTGACTGTTGGATTTCGAATGTGCGTCTTACTCAGTATCAGGTGCTGCTACTAAATCCCCCTCAAGTCACTTTCTCTAAGTCCATGGCTCTCAACCCAGCTATTCTGTTGCTAGATTCTAAATATGGAGAAATTGTCCATGATTGCCTGGACATTTTAGAGACTATCACTGGATCTAGACCTGACCTCCAGGACACTCCCCTAGAAAACCCAGACTACAAGCTTTATACTGATGGAAGCAGTTATCTGAAAGATGGACTGAGATATGCAGGCGCAGCAGTGACCACGAAAAATCAAGTACTCTGGTCACAGGCCTTGCCCCAAGGAACCTCCACTCAGAAAGCAGAACTAATTGCTCTGACCCAGGTGCTTCACTGGGCAAAAGATTTGAAGACCATCACCAACTCAGAGGTAACCCGTTGATCAGCATGAGCTCAGGTCAACCCAGGGCCTCCAATCTCTCGCAGTGTAGGGGTCCAAATCAGAGGCCATGAACCAGGGGAACATTGGGAATTAGATTTTACTGAAATTGGAAAAAGCAAATACGGCTATAAATATCTCCTGGTCTTTATAGATACTTGCTCCGGATGGACTGAAGCTTTTGCCACCGAGCATGAGACTGCCAATGTAGTCGCCAGGCACCTCCTGACAGGAATCCTCCCACGATTTGGCTTACCCTTGGCGTTGGGGTCCGACAATGGCCCGGCTTTCATAGCCAAGATATCCAAAAGTCTAGCCGAGGCACTTAAAATAAACTAAAAATTACATTGCATTTACAGACCTCAGAGCTCAGGACAGGTAGAGAGGATGAATAGAACTTTAAAGGAAACTTTAACTAAATTAAAATTGTAGACTGGAGAGAGTTGGGTAAGTCTTCTCCCTTTCGCCTTACTAAAAACTAGATGTACCCTTTATTTGAAACATTTAACCCCTTTTGAAATAATCTATGGAAGACCACCTCCCATAATCCCCAACTCCTAGCGCCATCGCACCCATTGAACTTCTTTAGTAATTCTTTGCTAACTATGCTAGACTCTGTTTTCTCCCTTCTGAATGAAACTCAGCTGGCCATCTCCACTGAGTGTTGGCTCTGCGTCGATCCGGCACCATCATACTACGTGGGGATTGGTGTCAACCTGATGAGAAAAATGGCCCCCCAGAATGTCTCCTACACCGATGTCGACAACTTTGAAACTGGTATCCTGTCTGATTGTTCTCATCAGAAAAAAACTCACCCTCAGCGATCTCCAAGGACAAGGTATCTGTTTCACCAGCGGCAGCTACTCCATAAACAACTCACCTTATAAAGACAATTGCCTGAACACTGTCCCCCTTACTGCTGCAGGATCCACTTGAACTTTAATCACCCCCAATGGTACCTGGTTTGCCTGCTCATCTGGTATCACCCGTTGTATTGCCCCTAGTAATGCTTCTGACCTATGTATTGGTGTTTATATCATTCCCCAGGTTTACCTATATGCTGGACCCTCAGGTACTGCCCACTTCCTAGCTCAGGATCAACATTTTAGACTACAAAAAAGGACTCCAATTGTAATCCCTATCTTAGCCACCTTAGGGATTGCAGGTTCAGCAGCCATAGGAGCTGGGGCCATGATTACCTCTGACATTGGTATTAGAAAACTTTCAGCTACTTTCTCTGCTAATGTCGCTCTCCTTCAGACCCAAGTACAATATCTTAAAAAACAAGTTAACTCCTTAGCAGAAGTAGCTATACAGAACAAAAGAGAACTAGATTTACTGTTTCTAAAACAGGGTGGCTTATGTGCCGCCCTCGGAGAAGCCTGCTGTTTTTATGTAAACCATTCAAAAATTATTAAACAATCAATGCAACAACTACAAAAGAGACTCAGAGAGAGGGATCTAGAAGAACAATCCTCTGAGTCTTGGTTTCAGAACCTTTTCAATTGGTCTCCATGGCTGACTACTTTAATTTCAGCCCTAGTAGGCCCTCTCATACTGTTACTTTCGGGTCTCACTTGCGGACCTATCGTTATCAATAGGCTTGTAGCTTTTGTCAAGGACAGAGTCCAATCGGTCAAACTAATGGTATTAGCCCAACCCTACCAACACCTGCCAACGACTGGAAACCACTATGGTGAGTCAATGATTTGACCCACTAAGAAGAGAAGTGGGGAATGTTGAACCCTAAACTAGCCTACCCATAGGCCTTCATGGCAACCAGAGTAACGTAGAAAAGAAAAGTTTCCCACTGTCTCCTAAGTGTCCTATCTGAAAAGCACACAACCTCCCCTCCCTTGAACAATCCTGCAAGGACATCTCAACCCTGCAGCTGTGCCCCAGGCTATCAGGGCATTCTGTGCAAACGCTAGCTAACTGCCAAAATCCGCTTCTGTACATCCTGCTTGCTTGCAAACTGCGACAGCAACCCCCTATAAAAGGGAGCCATTTTAAAACCTGGGGGCTGCAGTTCTCTCCTGCATGAGAGGTGCTGCAGACGCCCGCGGGCTTAGCTCAATAAACTTCATAAAAGTGGCTAAAGTCTGAGTGTGGTCGATCTCCTGGGTTATAACAAGATGAGATAGCCCTTCTCCTCAGTTTCCTCGTTTGCCATCTGGAGTACCTGGCGTGGAAAGTATGAGAAGACATTGGCCACCAGTTGAAATGGCTATCACCAGCCGAAACCGAGCGGGTCGCTGTTCCTAGCGCTGTGCGCGTGAAAGCGCTCTCCGCCTCCGCTCTACCCGGCCACCGGCTTCAGTCAGAAATCTGACTCGCGGCGTCTGCAGTCTAAAGCCTGGAGAAGGCGCGCGAGATACCGCGCACGCGCGGGCAGAGCCGGAGGCGGGGCTTGAGGGGGGCGGGGCGTGAGCGACAGAGGTGGGCCGGGGAAGGAGAGCGGCGCGTGCGCCCAGCTATGGGCGGAGCCCGGGGCGGGGCCTGTTCGTCACGCGCAGCCCCGCCCCCTCGGGCGTCGTCGGGCTCCCGGAGGCGGCAACCGCTGCTGCTCTGCCCTGCCGGGTTGGCGGCGCCAGCTTCTCCGCGGTTCTCTGGTGACGATGGGGGACCCCAGCAAGCAGGACATCCTGACCATCTTCAAGCGCCTCCGCTCGGTGCCCACCAACAAGGTGACTGCCGCCGGGCGTGCCGGGGCCTGCTTGGCGTCGCTGCCGGGCCCCGCGGGCCGCCCCTGAGGGCGCCGGCGGCCGCGGCCGCGGAGGAGGAGCCGGCCCGGCCTGTGACACGTCGCACTGTGGGGCCGCGGCGGCCTGGGCCTGGCCTGGGTCCGCCCGGCGCGCCTCTCGCCGGCCCCGGGCAGGAGAGCGGGGGAGGGCCGCGCACCCCGGGGGGCGCACACCTGCGGGTTCCTGTCACCCGGCGGGGAGCTGGAGGATGGCTTTGTGGGGGGGACGCTGTGTGGACACGTGAGTCCTGAGAGGGCGGGGGCCGAGCACCCCGGGGCTCGTGAGGCGGCGGGCGAGCTTGCACCGGGCTCCGGGGAGAGGGGCCGGACCCCCGCGGGGCCGAGAGGGCGGGGGGCGTGGACCCTGTAGGGCGCCTGGGGCCCAGCTGGCAAGGAGGCCGCGGCCGCCTGTGCGCCCCCTTCCCCCAGCAGCAGGACCCCCCGCTTGGGGGGCTTGGAAGGCTCGGCTCACCCTTCCCACTTCCAGCCCAGCTAAGTTCCTGGGGGCGCCTGCTGGAGCCTGGGGTCTGGCAGCCTGTTTTCCTATCCGAAAAAGCTGTTAGGTGGTCCCTGCAATGGCTTCCAGCTCTCTTCTCCTTTGCTAGGAAAACCAGCCATGAACACTTTCCCTTTTCTCTCTTTGGGTCTCTTTGGTAATTGGGGTTTTCTTTTTTTTTTCCCTCTTCAGAGGCTGTTCCCCCATAACTTTGACAACTTTTGGTGACTGGCTCGAGGTGTTGTGATGACACATTAGCCTTGCATTGGCCTAGGCGACACCCTCAGCCGAGTCTCACAAGTCTGAGTGGGGCCTGCAGAGGGCAAAGGGCTGCCCTGTCAGCGTGGACTCTCCCCACCCCTCCCTGGCAGGAGTTCTGTGTGTCCATGGTCCCCAGCCCTCCTCTCCTCTTTACCTAACCCCTCACCTCACCTCACCTCGAAATGAACAGCTGTTAACCAGCTTTGTGTGTATTGTCGTGAGCCTTGAAGTAATGGCATAAAAGGTTCTTGAGTTTTACAAAATAAAGCTGATTTTGTTTGTTTTAGGTCCTGATGGTGGAGAGGAGCCCATGTTTTTATAGGAGTGGGAAAGGAAACAGTTTATTAGGGGTGATGTCTGCTGGTTGTAGAAAGTCAGGAGGAGAAAGGCTTTAGGAATTCCCCAGTGCTACATTTCTATGTATTTTCCAGATTTTCACATTTAGATTGTTCCATTTATAAAGAGTGGTTACTTTATAACTAGACAAGATTAAGATCTACAGTTAGCATGTGGAAACTGTTCTTTTGTTGTTGTTTCCTTTATCTCAGAAACATCAACAGGTGTTCTCTTTGAATTTCTCAAAGAGAATGCGTCCACTTTTAAATATGAAATCAGCGTATTTAAACACACACTTGTGGGTTTGCTTGTAAATTGTTATCCACATTCTGCCACTTTCTAGCAATGTCATCCTTGGGCAGATTACTTGACTGCTTTGTATCTTATTTTCCTGATCTGAAAATGGTGGCATGAGCTGGAATTAACTCAAAGGGTTATTGTGAGGATTTGATGAGGTAATTCAAGGACAGCTCTTGGAGCAATACCTGCACATACTAGTTTTCAATAAATGCCAGCTATGTTTTGTTATTAAACTTTTTCTTATGAGGAATACATCCAAAAAAAAAAAGAGAGAGAGAAAGAAATAATAAAAGAAAAACAAGTAATAAACAAAAACAAAAAATATAATACATCTATGAAAAGTTTTTATATTCTATAATAGAGTTAATAAAAGCATTAAGCAAAAATATTTTCTGGTAATGTTCTGTAGTAATATACTGTATAGTTCTTGATTAAAATGTTTTATTTAGTAATTGGTATGAAACCATTGCCTATACAAAGATGAAAACTAGTTTCAATGTAGAAAAGTCAGATAACCATAAGCATTTTAAAAATTGGGTTGTGAAAAAGGGCTCTAAGATATATGAGACAGGAAAGATAAGCAAGTCGGTTTACTTTTCGATTACGGTATCCAATTTCCTCCTCTCATGCATGGTGAATATTTACTCTGCCTCAAAAGTTTTAAGTGTCAGTTTTTAGTTTGTGAAACCCTTCTATATTGCTATCCTGTTCCTTAATTTTACATAGAGTGCTTGGGTTGTTTCCTCAACAAATAATCCTTGAGCGCCATCAGTGTGCTGGGCATTGGGCAAAACTTTAAGGATACATTGATGAATGAAAAGGCGTGGCTCCTGCCTTCAGGGAGCTTATAGTCTAGCAGGTGAAGGATGAAGGACTTAATGGTGGTGTGTTTTCTGCTCCTGAAGTGGGCTCTGAAAGTGGACTACTTGGGTTTCAGTCCCAGCTCTGCCCCTTTTTAGTTGTGTTACTTAACCTCATAATTCCTTTCTTTTCTCTAAAATGGGGATTAGGACTGGGACATAATATGTGGGGCTCAGTGCAAAATGAAAATGCAGGACCCTTGATGAAAGAAAATGGAAAATTTCAAAATGAGACAGCAGAGTGCTAAATCAATTGTGGGTCCTCCTGAGGGCAGAGCCCTTCCTGGGTTGCATGCACAGCCAAGAAGCTGGCCCTGATGGGGATGGTCACAGGACTTTCTTTTATAGGGTTGCTTGAAGACTAAAGTAATTAAAGTGCAAGAATAGTGCCTGCCCTAGGGTAAACATTTAATACTAGCTGCTAATATTGCCATCATAATTGTTATTCTCATCACTGGTCAAAATAAATTGTTAGTCAAGAGCTATTTATTTTTTTATCATGATGATAGCTAATTCTGCTTCATTTGTAGAGAACTATAGCTCACCTTTGGTTTGGAATTGCATATTAAAAAGTACAGTCCCTGCTCTCAAAGCAGACTCCCATCCCAACAGGAGAATCAAGGCAGTCATTTTTGAGATCCAGACTTATCTTTCTAACAGTCTCCTGACCTCAAATTCCACAGGTCCAAATCTGAACTCATTAGCTCTTCCACCCTTACACACTGCCCCGCCCCCCGTGTTTCCATTTAGTGAACGCTCAGGTTCCACATAGCCCCTGCCCTTATGGAGCTACATTCTAGCTATTCCTCCTCATTGGTGGGTCAGGAGGATGCTGAGGCTGCCGTGTTAGAAAGCTCACTGCTCTTTTCTGGTAGCCGGCCTTGCCACCACCTCAGAAGTGCTTCTCAAACTTGCCTGTTCTGGGCTGTGAACACCTAATCTCTGCTGTCACCTCTGTCCACGTGGCCATTTCCCGCAAGGCTCTTTTGCCACTTACTGTCTTTTTAGACCCTATTCTTGAGTTCCTGAATGACTTCTGGACCCTGTCTAGAAAACTTTTTGCATCCTGTTCTTGCTTACTAAGGTGCCACCTTATAACTAATTGCCTTGCCCACTGGACTGTGCACTCCATGACGGCAGACTCTTTCTGTATCACCAGTGTCCAGTTCTGGCTCAGTGCCAGGTGCACTCCTTGAGAGCTTATACGTGGGTAGTAGCTAGCAGTTGACTGAGTGAGTCAGAGAATACGAAGGGCCTCTTACAGAAAATCAGTGCCCCTAGGCATGGTCATTGCATTTGGTATCTCTGGAAAAGGGTTCCTTACTCTAAAGGCTGTTACCACGGCCGTTTTAGTTTTGGGTCTGTCTCTCCCATTGCACAGTGAGCTCTTGAGAGTCAAAGACCAGCACATGGCCTGGCAGAGAGGAGGGGCTTGGCAAGGGATTGTGGGATCAGTGATGGTATTTACTTTATACTCCAGCACCTGTCACGCTGTCTGACATACAGCAGGTGATCAATAAATGTTGAAGTGAGCCCACGGCACCTTTCATGTTCATTGTCCCCCACCCCCAGCCCTACCCTGCATCACTATTCTTATGTGCTTAATGTGAGCTCGTCATGATGAGGGCCTTTGGAAAATCCACTCATGATTTCTCTCCTGTATTGCCCTCAAAAAGCCAGAAGCTGGATTTTCTGGATGATTATAGTTTGGACAACCTTCTCATAAGTGGCACTTCCTATAAAGTATATTTAAAAAAAATTTTTTTTTTTTAATCTGGAAAAAATAACTATTAGTGGAATTTTCACTATTCTGTTGTGAATTAAATTCTAAATATAAATTTCTATGACAGGCACTGTATGTTTTAAAGTACTTTTATATTCCTGTTATCAGATGAATACTGCTTGACTTTAGTTGGTGTCAAAGGGGCTAGTGATAATTTTCAAGCTAGAAATAAGTTTTGTGAGTTGTTTATTTAATTAATATTTACCGAGTGCCTGCAATGAATAAGGCGCTATTTTTCAGGCTCTGTGGAAGATTGAAAAATATACAGATCTCTTCAAGCAAACAGTTACCAGGAAAGCGTGGTGAATGGGAAAGGTCCCCAGCCCCTCAGGAGTGCTCTTTGCTCCTCAGTGGGAGAGGGAGCACTGTTTTTTGTTAATGAGCTATGTGTCTGTGAGTTACAAACGTGGCCTGGACAACGGGGAGGGAACAGAGGTGGAGACGGACACAGCATTTCATAGAGGAACATCTCTATGTGTTATCTGTTGCCATGTATCAAATTACCCCAAAACTTTGCATTTTAAGCTGACAAGCATTTATTATTTCACCCAGCTCTGAGGGTCAGGAACTTGGGGGAGGGCTTGCTGCATGGTTCTGGCTCAGGGTCTCTCCCAAGGTTGTGATCAGGCTGTCGGCTTGGGCCGCCTCACCTGAAGGTTGGAGGATCTGCCCCAAAGCCCCTCACTGGTGGTCCGCAGGCCTCAGTTCCTCGCCACTTGAGCCTCTCCACCGGGCTGCCTTAGTGTCCTCAAGACATGGCAACGGGTTTCCCCTAGAGCTAGTGCTCAAGGGGGGTAGAGAACAGGAGAGAGCAAGAGAAAGGAAGCCGCAGTGTCTTTTCTCACCTAATCTCAGAAGTGAAACAGCCACTTCTGCCATATTCTGTTGGTCAGCGAGGGAGGGGCCTATTGTGGGGATGAACTCCAGGTGATAGGGACCACTGGGGCCATCTTGGAGGCTGGCTCACAGCCCCTCCCCTGGCTGGGAGAAGAGGAGTAGGCACACTGCCCACCATCTGGGGTGGAACCACGGCCCAGAGTAGCCAGGAAGGCCTGGAGCGCTGCAGGGGGGAGACCCCCTGCCTGTGGCAGCCAGTATCATCTGTTGACTGGAAGGGTCTCTGCTGATGCTGCAAGGGTAAGTCAGGTTTGAGATGATGTACAATCCTAGGTTCCCTTCACTATGCATTATAATAAAAGAAATTGAAATTTGAGGGTTTTTTCCTTTTTATCTAGGTGAGATATTTTCTAATAACCAGAATTTAAACTGTAAAGTTTAAGCAGCTTTCAATCTGCTTTGTGCATTGTATATTTGGCTAATATAAATTAATTAATGATTTTTCCCCCTTTCAGGTGTGTTTTGATTGTGGTGCCAAAAATCCCAGCTGGGCAAGCATAACCTATGGGGTGTTTCTTTGCATCGATTGCTCAGGGTCACACCGATCTCTTGGTGTTCACTTGAGTTTCATCCGGTAAGTAACTTTCCTCACAGGGGAGATACGAGGAATTACATTGTTACGTGGTCTCCTTGCCCTTTTTACTTTATTCTGCTTTGACCTTATGAGTTATGGGGTTTTAAATTTTACATAATTAAGATAACTGGGAAAATGAATTATTTTCCATTTAGTTACTATTATATAGAGATCTGGGTCAGAGTATGAGACAGTGATGTTCGAGATCTTATATAAAGTTGGAATGAAGAGTTTTGAGGCAGTATTTTTTTTTTTTAACTTTATTTTGTACATTTAATAATTGAAAACATAAGCAATAAAAAACTAAAAAGTAAACACAGATGAATAAATATATACATTTCTCAATTAAATGTAATGGATACATGTAAATTTTTTTGTTGTTTTGTTTTTTGTTTGTTTTTTTGTTTTTTGGTGTGTGTGAATCAAACAATATATTACACAATATATTTGGTTCATAGTAATGCATTCATACAGTATTTGTCCTTTTGTGTCTGGCTTGCTTCACTCAACATAATGTCCTCCAGATTCATCCATGTTGCCATATGCTTTATGACTTCATTTCTTCTTACAGCTGTATAATATTCCATCGTGTGAATAGACCACAGTTTGTTTATCCATTCATCTGTTGATGGACACCTGGGTTGTTTCCAACTTTTGGCAATGATGAATAATGTGGCTATGAACATTGGTGTGCAGATGTCTGTTCGTGTCACTGCTCTCAGTTCTTCTGGGTATATACCCAGTAGTGCTATTGCAGGGTCACGTGGCAAGTCTATATTCAACTTCTTTAGGAACTGCCAAACAGTCCTTTATAGTGGTTGTACCATCCTGCATTCCCACCAACAGTGAAGAAGTGTTCCTATTTCTCCACATCCTCTCCAACACTTGTAGTTCTCTGTCTTTTTATTTTTTATTTTTATTTTTTTTGCCAGGAGGTCCCGGGGATCGAACCCGGGTCCCTCCATATGGGAGACGGATGCCCAACCAGTTGAGCCACATCCGACCCCTCTGTCTTTTTAATAGTGGCCATTCTGATAGGTGTGAAATGATATCTCATTGTAGTTTTGATTTGCATTTCCCTAATCATGAGAGATGTTGAGCATTTCTTCATGTGTTTTTTTGCCATTTGTATTTCTTCTTCGGAGAAATGTCTATTCAAGTCTTTGGCCCATTTTTTAATTGGGTCATTTGTCTTTTTATTGTTGAGCTGTAACATCTCTTTATATATCCTGGATATTAAACCCTTATCAGATATGTGATTTCCAAATATTTTTTCCCATTGAGTCGGCTGCCTTTTCACCCTTCTGACAAAGTCCTGTGAGGTGCAAAAGTGTTTAATTTTGAGGAGGTCCCATTTATCTACTTTTTCTTTTGTTGCACGTGCTTTGGGTGTGAAGTCCAAGAAACCACCACCTGCTACAAGGTCTTGAAGATGTTTCCCTACATTTTCTTCTAGTAGTTTTATGGTCCTGGCTTTTATATTTAGATCTTTGATCCATTTTGAGTTGATTCTTGTATAGGGGGTGAGATAGGGGTCCTCTTTCATTCTTTTGGTTATAGATATCCAGTTCTCCCAATACCATTTGTTGAAGAGACTGTTTTTTCCCATCAGCGTGGGCTTGGTAGGTTTGTCAAAAACCAGTTGACTGTATAGGTGAGGGTTTATTTCTGGATTCTCAATTCTATTCCACTGATCGATATGTCTATCTTTATGCCAGTACCATGCTGTTTTGACCACTGTAGCTTTGTAATATGTTTCAAGGTCAGGCAGTGAAATTCCTCCCACATTGCTCTTCTTTTTTAGAATACTTTTGGCTATTCGGGTGTGCACTTACCCTTCCAGATGAATTTGGTAATTGCCTTCTCTAATTCTGTAAAGTAAGCTGTTGGGATTTTGATTGGTATTGCATTGAATCTGTAAATCAGTTTGGGCAAGATTGACATCTTCACGATATTTATTCTTCCAATCCATGAACACGGAATGTCTTTCCATTTGTTTAGGTCTTTTAAAATGTCTTTTAGCATTGTTTTGTAGTTTTCTGCATATAGGTCCTGTACTTCTTTGGTTAAATTAACTCCTAGGTATTTGAGTCTTTTTGTTGCTATTGAAAATGCAATTTTCCTCCTGATTTCCTCCTCAGATTGTTCAGTACTAGTGTACAAAACCATTACTGATTTTTGCGTGTTGATCTTATATCCTGCCACTTTGCTGAACTCATTTATTATTAGTTCAAGTAGCTTTGTTGTGGATACTTAAGGATTTTCTAAATAGAGGATCATGTCATCCGCAAACAGTGAGAGTTTTACTTCCTCTTTTCCTATTTGGACGCCTTTAATTTTTTTGTCTTGTCTAATTGCCCTAGCTAGAACTTCTAGTACAATGTTGAATAACAATCGTGACAGTGGGCATCCTTGTCTTGTTCCCGATCTTAGGGGGAAAGCTTTCAACCTTTCCCCACTGAGTATGATGTTGGCTGTGGGTTTTTCATATATGCCTTTTATCATATTGAGGAATTTTCCTTTTATTCCTATCTTTTGAAGTATTTTTATCAAAAAAGGATGTTGGATTTTGTCAAATGCCTTTTCTGCGTCTATTGAGATGATCATGTGGTTTTTTTCCTTCAATTTGTTAATGTGGTGTATTACATTGATTGATTTTCTTATGTTGAACCAGCCTTGCATACCAGGAATAAATCTCACTTGGTCGTGATGTATAAATCTTTTGATTTGCTGTTGGATTCGATTTGCAAGTATTTTGTTGAGAATTTTTGCATCTATGTTCATGAGAGAGATTGGTCTGTAATTTTCTTTTCTTGTGGAATCTTTATCTGGCTTTGGTATTAGGGTGATGTTGGCTTCATAAAATGTGTTGGGTAATTTTCCGTCCTCTTCAATTTTTTGGAAGAGTTTAAACAGGATTGGTGTTAATTCTTTTAGAAATGCTTGGTAGAACTCACCTGTGAAGCCATCTGGTCCTGGACTTTTCTTTGCTGGGAGATTTTTGATGACGGATTCAATCTCCTTAATTGTGATTGGTTTGTTAAGTTCTTGTATTTCTTGTTGTGTCAGTGTAGGTTGGTTATGAGTTTCTAGAAATTTGTCCATTTCATCCAGGTTGTCTAGTTTGTTGGCATATAGTTTCTCATAATATCCTCTTATGATTCTTTTTATTTCTGTGAGGTCATTTGTAATTTCCCCCCTTTCATTTCTGATTGTATTTATTTGCATCTTCTCTCTTTTTTTCTTTGTTAGTCTAGCGAGGGGTTTGTCAATTTTATTGATCTTCTCAAAGAACCAGCTTTTGGTTTTGTTGATTTTCTCTATTGCTTTTTTGTTCTCATTTTCATTTATTTCTGCTCTAATCTTTATTATTTCTTTCCTTCTTTTTGCTTTGGGATTGGTTTGCTGTTCTTTCTCTAGTTTCTCAAGTTGTTCAGTTATATCTTTGAGTTTAGCTCTTTCTTGTTTCTTAATATTGGCATTTAGGGCTATAAATTTCCCTCTCAAGACTGCCTTTGCTGTATCCCATAAGTTTTGATATGTTGTGTTCTCATTTTCATTTGTCTCAATTTATTTACTGATTTCACTTGGGATTTCTTCTTTGACCCACTGAATATTTGGGAGTGTGTTGTTCAGTCTCCACACATTTGCAAATTTCCTTTTTTCCTGTCTGTTATTGATTTCTAGTTTCATTCCATTATGATCTGAGAAGGTGCTTTGTATAATTTCAATATTTTTATATTTATTGAGAGCTGTATTATGACCTAACATGTGGTCTATCCTGGAGAAAGATCCATGGGCACTTGAGAAGAATGTATAATCCGCTGAGTTTGGATGCATTGTTCTGTATATGTCTGTTAGGTCTAACTTGTTTATCATATTGTTCAAGTTCTCTGTTTCCTTGTTGATTTTCTGTCTAGTTGTTCTATCTAATGATGTGAGAGGGGTGTTGAAGTCCCCGACGATTATTGTAGAAATGTCTATTTCTCCCTTCAGTTTTGCCAGAGTTTGTCTCATATATTTTGGGGTACCCTGGTTAGGTGTGTAGATATTTATGACTGTTATATCTTCCTGGAGGATCGTCCCTTTTATTAATATATAATGGCCTTCCGCATCTCTTATCACTTTTTTGCATTTGAAGTCTGTTTTGTCTGATATTAGTATACTACCCCTGCTCTTTTCTGTTTACTATTCTCATGGAGTATCTTTTTCCAACCTTTTACTTTCAGCTGGCTTGAATCCTTGTGTCTGAGATGAGTTTCTTGTAAGCAGCATAGGGATGGCTCATGTTTTTTTATCCATTCTGTCAGCCTGTATCTTTTGATTGGGGAGTTTAGTCCATTCACATTCAATGATATTACTGAAAATGCACTATTTATTTCCTCCATTTTATTCTTTAGTTTTCATATGTCATCTTATTTTTGTCTTTCTTTTTACTCTTTTGGTTATCCTTTCTGCTTTTCTTTCTTCTATACTCTCCTCCAAGCCTCTCTCTCCTGTCTTTTTCTTTCAGGTTCTAAGTCTTCCTTTAATATTTCCTGCAAAGGTGGATTCTTTTTTGCAAACTCTCTTAGTTTCTGTTTGTTTGTGAATACTTTATATTCACCTTCATATTTGAAGGACAGTTTTGCTGGGTAAAGAATTCTCGGCTGGCAGTTTTTCTCTTTCAGTTTCCTAATTGTATCATACCACTGTCTTCTCGCCTCCGTGGTTTCTGAAGCGAAATCTGCACAAAGTCTTACTGGACGTCCTTTGTACGTGATCGTTTGCTTCTCAGTATTTTCTTTTATCTTCTGATAACTTAGACGTACAAAGGAATCTTGCTAGGACACATCACGGTAAAAGGGAATTTATGCACTATGGGTCTGTTTATAGCTGCCCGAAGTAAAAGGCAGATGTCCTCAGTACAGCAGGCTTCCGCTTTAGCATAACCCTGTAGTCATGGCTCCTAAGGACACTAATCTCAAAGCCTGACTATGTGACTTTCATATACATTTTAGCAGCAATTTCATGTGAGGGTCTTTCTTGTCATTTCATCTTAAGACTTGGATTGCAGTAGGTTCCTTCTGGCAAGTAAATTGTCTCCTCCTTCTGGCTCTGGGACAGTAGCTATACCCCTGCGGGCAGACACAGCACCACAGTCCAGTGGGAGGCCTGAAGTGCCTTTGTGTGAAGTAAAAGAAATTGAAATAATGAAACAAACAAACAAACAAACAAAAACCCCACGAAAGATGCCCTTGCTAAGATGAGAACTTGGATGCAGAGCAAGGCCTGGATTTCAGCTCCCCTGGGGCCCTTGCCAGCACGGGAGCCCACAGCCACAGCTCAGACCTCCAGGATTGCCCACTCACCGGTTTCCCTGCCACCTCTTCTTCCAGGGAAGGAACAAGCTAGGCAGGCTATTAGGAACTGTGGCGAGCAATTGTATTTTATATTATGACTTAAGCAATAGTGATACAACATGATTACTATAAAAATCTATCCTAGCTTATACTGAGATATTTTGTTTGATCATACAAAAACTATGTAATAATAATTACATAATTTTCTTTTTATTATGTTAACTTTTTAAAAGAACTTTCCAGATGCAAAGACTTTTTTTCAGAAATAAATTTGTACAAGCATGACTCCGTGGGTAATTCTTTAGAAAAGGGAGTTATTTTGTATGTTCTTACCGCTTTCAGAGTCTGCTGGTTTCTTTTTTTCTTTTCTTAGGCTCAGGTCCCAGAATATTTTGAATACACTATCCTGCCCTTGTCTCCTTTCTAATGTTGAGGAATTTAGTTGTCAGAGCAAGTTTGTTTTTAATGTACTTTTTTCCCAGATCAGTCATTATCAGTTAGCATCTGGTAAACTACTTTGCCCAGAGCCGATGGAAGCTAGACTCAGGCAATTCAGGAGCTTAGTTCTCTTCCTTTTCCTCTTTACTGTGTTTGTTCTTTGCCTCTTCCTCTCTGCCAAGTCCCTCCCATTAAAATCTGGTCCTCCCTTTTCCTTACCACAAAAGCATACTGCCACTTAAAGCCATTCCAGGAAATTAGGTGGTTTTCTGACGTGTCCCACATGGAGGGAAGGACTGGCCTAGAGCCTGATGAGGCTGGACATCAGGGTCTGTTTGGTGCTATTGCAGATTTAATCACTAGCCTTTATTTTTTTTATTTTTTTATTTTTCTTAAAGATTTTATTTATTTATTCATCTATCCCCCCCCTGCTGCCTGCGCTCAACGGGTCAGCCAACCATGCCGCGCGGGCGGGCCCACCCCCACCAGGAGGCCCCGGGAACCGAACCCGGGGCCTCCCATATGGTAAACGGGAGCCCCACTGATTGAGCCACAGCTGCCTCCCTATCACTAGCCTTTAAAAGTCAGATAAATATAAATGTGTGAATCACAATGCTTATACATGACTCAGAAACAACTGTATTAAAAATCACTGTAGGGGGATGGATGTGGCTCAACTGGTTGGGCGTCCGTCTGCCATATGGAGGGACCTGGGTTCGATCCCGGGGACCTCCCGGTAAAAAAAAAAAAAAAAAAAAAAAAATCACTGTATAACCAGAGGGCAGCACTTTAGGATTTGGTTAAGGGAAAGTCAAGGATGAGAAGGATACTTAGTAAGGAATTTGGGGGGTGGGGAGGCGGGTAGTGGGGGGTGCCTGGCTCTTTAAAGATTTTTTATTCATTAAAAAAAATTACAAACACTAGCTCATCCAAGCATTTGCTAAGTATGTAAAGTAAAAAAGTGAGTCTCTCCTCTAGAATCCCCTCTTTACTTGTCTTCCTCTCACCCCGTCCCCCCACCAAGACATTCACATATATTTCCATTTCTCAGGAATAATCACTGTTAGCAGTTTGACATGGGTGGTATGTTTGTTTTGTTTTTCATTCAAACTTTATTGCAAATTCAAAAAATGAAACAACAGACAAAAGGCATTTCAACAAGTTATGGAAGCATTATTCCAGATCGTTTCTGTCCAGGCACTTTTATCTCACTTGATACCAAAAACAAACTCAGTTGTTCCTCCAGTGTTCAGAAAGATTCACAGATGAACAGAGTTTAGTTAAGTGACATAATCAAGGTTTCCTTGTTAATAAAGAAAATGAAGAAGAGGGAAAAGCTCAGTCATTTTCATATTCATATCTCACAAAACTAAACTGCATGTTCTTTTTTTTTTTTTTTACCTTTTATCATTAATACCTTTTTAGGTACAAAAATGTTACAATACTGTTGTTAACTATAGTCTATGTTACATTGTTTTTTTCATCATGTATCACCGTATTCTTAACACCTTGTAGTAGAAGAACATTATTGGGGTGTGGATGTGGCTCAAATGGTTGGGCGACCGTCTGCCATATGGAGGGACCTGGGTTCAATCCCCGGGGCCTCCCGGTAAAATAAAAAATATATATACATAGAAGGTGCATGGGCTGCCAGGCTCTGTGTGCCGGTAAGCCGCTGAGCCCTGGGAGCCATGCAGCAAGATGATGATGTAACAGGAGAGACAAGACGAGATGCTCTGAGGGCTCTGAAAACCAGGAACCGAGGTGGCGCAGGTGGCAGAACACCTCTCTCCTACATCGGAGGTCTCCAGGGTCGAATCCTGGTGAAGACCGGAGGAGAAGGATGAGAAGAGATGGCAGGAAACAGACACAGAGAATTGCCCAGCGAATGGACACAAAACAGCAAATGGGGAAGGGGGGGTTTAAAATGGATAAAGTAAATAAATAAATCTTAAAAAAAAAAAGAAGAAGAAGAAGAAGAACATTATTGTATTTATATTATTAATCACAATCCTCATCTACTGCCAAAATCACTGTTATACATTCTCTATAGTAGCCTCCAGCTTCATTAACCAACACATATTAACCTTCCTCGACTACTCATTTCAGTCATATTCACATCCATAAATCAACAGTATTTGTTACATTCATTATAATGTGCAACCATCAATTCCATCCATTACCACATATTTGCTATTGACCTTATTAAACATTCTATATATATCCAGCATCAACTCCCCCTTCTTAACCCACATTCCATCTCCCACTACTCAGCATATTTGGTTATTATCAGTGAAACCATACAATAGTCATCCTTTTGTGTCTGGCTTATTTTACTCAACATAATGTCCTCACGGTTCCTCCATATTGTCATATGCTTCCCCAATTGATTTCTTCTTACAGCTGAATAGTATCCCATCGTATATGTACCATATTTTGTTTATTTATTCATCAGTTAATGGACACTTAGTTGTTTCCATCTTTTAGCAATTGTGACTAATGCTGCTATGAACATTGATGTGCAAGTGTCTGTTTGTATCCTTGCTTTCAGTTCTTCTGAATGTATTCCTAGTAGCGAGATTGCCGGATTATATGGCAGTTCTATATTTTAGCTTCTTGAGGAACTGCCAAATCATCTTCCACAGAGGCTGCACCATTTTACACACCCACCAACAGTGAAGGAGTGTTCCTCTTTCTCCACATCCTCTCCAGCACTTGTAGTTTTCTGTTTTTTTTTTTTTTTTAAATAATGACCATTCTGTGTGGTATGAAATATATCTCGTTGTAGTTTTTTTTTTTTTTTTTTTTTAAATAGTTTATTTATTCATTTATCCCCCCCTTGCTGCCTGTGCTCGCTGGGTCAGCCAACCACGCCATGCGGGCGGGCCTGCCCCCACCAGGAGGCCCCAGGAACCGAACCCAGGGCCTCCCATATGGTAAACGGGAGCCCCACTGATTGAGCCACAGCCGCTTCCCTCATTGTAGTTTTGATCTGCATTTCCCTAATAGTGATGTTGAGCATTTTTTCATGTCTTTTGTCCATTTGTATTTCTTCTTCAGAAAAATGTCTCTTCAAGACTTGCCCATTTTTAAACTGGATTGCTTGTCGTTTTATCATTAAATTGTATGATCTTTTTATATAACATGGAAATCAAACCCTTCTCAGATATGTGGTTTCTGAAGACTTTTTCCTATTGAGTTGACTGCCTTTTCACCTTCTTGACAAAATCATTTGAAATACAAAAATGTTAAATTTTGAGGAGGTCCTAGTTATCTACTTTTTCTTCCATTGCTTGTGCTTCGAGTGTAAGGTCCAAAAAACCACCACCTACCACAAGATCTTGAAGATGATATTTCCCTACATTTTCTCCCAAGAGTTTTATGGTTCTAATTTTTATATATAGGCCCTTGATCTATTTTGAGTTAATTTTTTTTCCAAAGATTTATTTTATTTATCTCTCCCCACCCCCTTGTTGTTTTTCACTTGCTGTGTCTGTTCGTCTTCTTTGTTTCTTTAGGAGGCACTGGGAACTGAACCCAGGAGCCCCAAAAGTGGGAGGGAGGCGCCCAATCGCTCAAGCCACCTCCATTCTCTGCTTTTTTGTGTCTCTCATTATGTTTTTCCTCTTGTGTTTCTTATTGCATCATCTTGTTGTGTCAGCCTGCCACGCCTGCGCATTGTACCAGCTCCCCATCTTCTTTAGGAGGCACCAGGAACTGAACCATGGACCTCCCATTTGGTAGGCAGAAGCCCAATCACTTGAGCCATATCTGCTTCCCAATTTTGAGTTAATTTTTGTATAAGTTGTGAGATAGGGGTCCTTTTTCTTTCTTTAGATACAGATATCCAGTTTTCCCAGCACCATTTGTTGAATAGGTCATTCTGACCCAGCTGAATGGGTTTGACAGGCTTGTCAAAAATCATTTGACCAGGAAGCGAATGTGGCTCAAGTGATTGGGCCCCTGTCTACCATATAGGAGGTCCAGGGTTCGTTTCCCGGGGCCTCCTTGTGAAAAGCAGGTTGGCCTGTGAGGCGAGCTGGCCTGAGCGGAGAGCTGGCCCACATGGAGTGCTGGCCCATGCCAAGTGCTAGCCCACGCAGGAGTGCTGGCCCGTGCAGGAGTGCTGGCCCGCGAGGAGAGCTGGCGCAGCAAGATGATGCAACAAAAAGAGACACAGAAGAGAGAGACAATGAGAGACACAGCAAATCAGGGAGCTGAAGTGGCACAAGAGATTGGACAGCCTCTCTAGGATCAGTTCCTGGTGCCAATTAAGGAGAAGACAAGCAGGCACAGAAGAACACACAGAGAGCAGACAGCGCAAAACAATGGTGGCCGGCGGGGGGAAATAAATAAATAAATCTTAAAAAAGAAAATTATTTGACCATAGATGTGAGGGTCTATTTCTGAACTCTCAAGTCAATTCCATTGGTCAATCTATCAATCTTTATGCCAGTACCATGCTGTTTTTACTGCTGTAGCTAGATAATGTGCTTTAAGAAGTAAGAGTCCTCCAACTTCATTCTTCTTTTTAAAGATATTTTTGGCTATTCAGGGACCCCTACCTTTCCAGATAAATTTGATAATTGGCTTTTCCAATTTTACAAAGAACACTATTGAATTTTTATCAGGATTGCTTTAAATCTGTATATCAGTTTAGGTAGAATTGACATCTTCGGTAATAAAGTCTTCCAACCCCTGAACACAGAATATCCTTCCATTTATTTAGATCATAATTGGTTTCTTTCAGCAATGTTTTATAGTTTTCTGAATACAGATCCTTTATGTCCTTGGTTAAGTTTATTCCTAAATATTTGATTCTCTTAGTTACTATTGTGAATAGAATTTTTTTCTGACTTCCTCCTCAGATTGCTAATTAATAGTGTATAGTAATGTTTTTGATTTTCATGTAATCTTGTATCCCACCACTTTGCTGAAATCATGTATTAGTTCTAGTGATTTTGTGGATTTTCAAGATTTTCAAAGTATAGGATCATATCATCAGCAAGTAACGAAAGTTTTATTTCTTCCTTTCTTATTTGGGTGACTTTTCTTTCTTTTTCTTGACTAATTGCTCTAGCTAGAACTTCTAGTACTATATTGAATAACAGTGGAGAGAGTGAGCATCCTTGTCTTGTTCCCAATCTCAGCAGGAAAACTTTTGGTCTTTCACCATTGGATATGATTTTAGCTGTGGGTTTTTCATATCGTATTGAGAAAGTTTCCTTCTATTCCTATCTTTTGGAGTGTTTTTATCAAGAAAGGATGCTGTATTTTGTCAAATGCCTTTTCTGCATCTCTTGAGATGGTCATGTGATTTTTCTTCTTCAATTTACTAATGTGGTGTATTACACTACTGATCGGTTTTCTTATGTTGAACCACCTTTGCCTACCTGGTATACAGCCCACTTGATCATGATGTATAATTTTTTAATGTGCTTTTGGATTTGGTCAGCAAGTATTTTGTTGAGGATTTTTGCATCTATATTCATTCTAGAAATTGGTCTGTAATTTTCTTTTTTCATAATATCTTTATTTGGCTTTGGTATTAGGGTGATGTTAGCTTCACAGAATGAGTTTGGTAGTGTTCTGAGTAGTATGTGTTTTGGAGTAGGTCTATTCACACTTATTCTGATTGGGTTTGTAGTAGTTTGGCAGTTTGATGTAATTATGAATTCCAAAAATAGATATTGGATTATGCTTGTAAACTGGTCTGCTAATCTGGGCATGATTAAGTTACGATTAGGGCGTTAACAGGGCCAAGTCAGTAGGGCGTTGAGCCCCACCCCTTGGTGGGTGGGGAATCAAATATAAAAGGCATGGCAAAGGACAGAGTTGGAGCAGTTTTGATGTTGGAGTTTTTGTTTTTTTTTTTTTTTTTTTAAAGATTTTATTTATTTATTCATATATCTCCCCCTTGCTGCTTGTGCTCGCTGGGTCAGCTAACCACGCCGTGTGGGCGGGCTTGCCTTCACCAGGAGGCCCCGGGAACCGAACCCGGGACCTCCCATATGGTAAACGGGAGCCCTACTGATTGAGCCACAGCCGCTTCCCTTGATGTTGGAGTTTTGATGCTGGAGCCTGGGGAGGTGAGCTGACAGAGGAACTTGGCCATGAGGAAGGAGAGAAGGCCCTGGGATAGAGACAAGCCATCTGCCTGATAGTCTACAGCTGGCCTTGTGGAGAGAGGCAGAGCCTAGAGAGCCTCATAGTTTACAGCTGACCTTGTGGAGGAAACAGAGGGGCTAAGCCCAGAGAGAAACGGAGCCCCGGGAAGAGAGGAACCCAAGAAGCCTGAACCCTGGCAAATGTCAGCAGCTCTCTTACTCTAACACGTGGCAACAGACATTGGTGAAGGAAGAAACTTATGCTTTATGGCCTGGTAACTGTAAGCTTCGATCCTAAATAAATACCCTTTATAAAGACCAATCAATTTCTGGTATTTTGCATCAGCACCCCTTTGGCTGACTAATACAGGGGTACATTGCACTTCTTGGACATGCAAGTCATTTCTTTCATGAGTGTTGGGAAATTTTCGGCCATTATTTCCTTTCAGACATTATTTCTGCCCCTTTTCCCTTCTCTTCTTCTGGAACTCCCATGACATATATGTTGTGTTTCATGTTATCATTCAGCTTCCTGAGCCCCTGCTCAATTTTTTCCATTCTTTTCTCTCTCTATTCTTCTCTTTCTTCAATTTCAGCTGTTCTATTTTCTGTATTACTTATTCTTTCTTCTATAATTTCAAGTCTGCTGTTGTTTGCCTCTAATGTGTTTTTTTTTTTTTTTTTTAACTGGGAGGTCCTGGGGATCGAACCCAGGTCCCTCCATATGGGAGATGGACGCCCAACCATTTGAGCCATATCCGCCCCCTGTTTTTTTAACAAATCAATTTTATTGATACATACTAATAAAGCATACAGTTCATCCAAAGTATACAATTAGTGGTATTTGATATAATACCATAGTTGTGCATTCATCACTTCAATCATTATTAAAACATTTTCATTATTTCAATAATAATAACAATAAAAAGCAGACAAGAAAATTCTTCACCTCTCAATCTTTCTTTATTTCCCCTGCTGTACATAGCTGCTCTTTCTGGCTATTCTTGCACAATTATTTGTTTATTAATTAAGCAGTTTTATTGAGATATATTCACATACCATAAGATCTATCTAAAGTGTATAATCAATGGCTTTTAGTAGAATCACAATGTTGTGCATTCATCATCACAAATATTTTTAGAATTATTTCATTACTCTAAAAAGAAAAACCCACATCTCTTAGCATGCCTTCTCTAACCCTACATAACCACTAATCAAATTTCATCTTTAAATTGATTTATATTTATATTTTATATAAATGGAATCATACAATATGTTACACAATATATTTAGTTATAGTAATGCAGACATACAGTATTTGTCCTTTTGTGTCTGGCTTTCTTCACTCAACATAATGTCCTCCAGGTTCATCCATGTTGTCTTATGCTTTACAACTTCATTTCTTCTTACAGCTGCATAATATTCCATTGTGTGAATAGACCACAGTTGTTTATGCATTCATTGGCTGATGGACACCTGGGTTGTTTCCATCTTTTGGCAATAGTGAACAACACCGCTATGAAGATAGGTGTGCAGATGTCTATTCGTGTCACTGCTCTCAGTTCTTCTGGGTATATACCCAGTAGTGGTGGTGCTGGGTCACATGGCAAATCTATATTCAACTTCCTTAGGAACTGCCAAACTGGGTCCTCCACAGTGGCTGTACCATTCTGCATTCCCACCAACAGTGAAGAAGTGTTCCTATCTCTCCACATTCTCTCCAACACTTGTAGTTCTCTGTCTTTTTAATAGTGTCCATTCTGATAAGTATGAAATGATATCGATATCTCATTGTAGTTTTGATTTGCATTTCCCTAATCGTTAGTGATGTTGAACATTTTTTCATGTGTTTTTTTGCCATTTGTATTTCTTCTTTGGACAAATGTCTATTCAAGTCTTTGTCCATTTTTCAATTGGGACGTTTGTCTTTTTGTTGTTGAGTTGTAACATCTCTCTATATATATCACGGATTTTAAACCCTTATCAGATATGTGATTTCCAAATATTTTCTCCCATTGAGTTGGCTGCTTTTTCACCCTTTTGACAGTCCTGTGAGATGCAGAAGTGTTTAATTTTGAGGAGTTCCCGTTTATCTATGTTTTGTTTTGTTGCCTGTGTTTTGGGTATAAGGCCAAGAAACCACCACCTACCACAAGGTCTTGAAGATGTTTTCCTACATTTTCTTCTAGTAGTTTTATGGTCCTGTCTTTTATATTTAGGTCTTTGATCCATTTTTTTTTTTTTTTTTTTTAAGATTTTATTTATTTATTCATCTATCCCCCCCCTGCCACCTGTGCTCGCTGGGCCAGCCAACCACGCCGCGCGGGCGGGCCCGCCCCCACCAGGAGGCCCCGGGAACCGAACCCGGGGCCTCCCATATGGTAAACGGGAGCCCCACTGACTGAGCCACAGCTGCCTCCCTCTTTGATCCATTTTGAGTTGATTCTTGTATAGGGAGTGAGATAGGGGTCCTCTTTCATTCTTTTGGTTTTAGATATCCAGTTCTCCCAGCACCATTTGTTGAAGAGATTGTTTTGTACTGTTAACATGGACTTGGTAGGTTTGTCAAAAACCAATTGACCGTATAGGTGAGAGTTTATTTCTGGACTCTCAGTTCTATTCCATTGATCGATGTGTCTATCTTTATGCCAGTACCATGCTGTTTTGACCAGGTTGCTTTGTAATATGATTTAAGGTCAGGCAGTGAAATTCCTCCCATGTCGCTCTTCTTTTTTAGAATGCTTTTGGCTATTCGAATGCACTTTCCCTTCCAAATGAATTTGGTAATTACTTTTTCTAATTCTGTAAAGTAGGCTATTGGAATTTTGATTATATTGCATTGAATCTATTATAAACCAGTTTGGGTAGGATTGACATCTCCACGATGTTTAGTCTTCCAATCCATGAACATGGAATGTCCTTCCATTTGTTTAGGTTTTCATTGATTTCTTTTAGCATTGCTTTGTAGTTTTTTGCATATAGGTCATGTACTTCTTTGGTTAAATTGATTCCTGGGTGTTTGAGTCTTTTTGTTGTGATTGTAAATGGATTTTTTCTCCATGATTTCCTCCTCAGGTTGTTCAATACTAGTGTACAAAAACATTACTGATTTTTGTTTGTTGATCTTATATCCTGCTACTTTACTGAACTCATTTATTAGCTCAAGTAGCTTTGTGGTAGACATTTCAGAATTTTGTAAATATAGGATCATGTCAACTGCAAATAGTGATAGTTTCACTTCCTCTTTTCCTGTTTGGAAGCCTTTAATTTTTTTTTTTTTTTAATCTAAATGCTCCAGATAGAACTTCTAGTACAATGTTGAATAACAGTGGTGGCAATGGGCAACCTTGTCTTGTTCTCGATCTTAGAGGGAAAGATTTCAACCTTTCCCCATTGAGTATGATATTGGCTGTGGGTTTTTCATATATGCTTTTTATTACATTGAGGAATTTTCCTTCAATTCCTATCCTTTTTTTTTTTTTTTTTTTTTTGAGGTACCCGGGGCTAGGGATTGAACCCAGGACCTCGTATATGAGAAGCCAGCATGCAACCGCAGAGCCACATCGGTTTCCCCAGTTGGTTTTCTCATTTGTTTTTGTTTTTTTTGGGAGGCTCCAAGAACTGAACCCAGGACTTCCCTTACTGCTTGAGCCATATCTGCTTCCCATATTTTTTTTAAAGATAGTTTAAGACCAGAAGTTGTAAGGCAGATGAACAGATCTGAGTACTTACAGTCTCAATTTTAGGACATACTTTAAGTCAGTCCATATTTGATTACCTACTATGTACCAGGCCCTGTGTTAGGAGGTTGAGAGGAACACATAGGATATTCCCTGTCCTCAGAGCTTGCCACTTGGTGGGAGAGAGAGAAGGGTCAGCAATTACAATACATGATAGTGTGACCATGTTACTATGATGATGGTGGTGGTGATGAGAATTTTAGCCAGCCCTTATATGGGGCTTACCACGAGCCAGGCACCATTCCAAGCCCTTTTTGAACTTGAATTTACTTAATTTCTACAGGAACAATTATCCTTACTCTAAAGATGAGCAAAGTAAGGCATAAGCAGGTGAAGTAATTCCCCAAGGTCACCCAGCTAGTAAGTGGCAAAGTTGAGATTTACACTCCGTCGATCTCCAGAGACTGGGGTCTGAACCACTACCCTATTACAGAGAAGGTGGGGGTGGCACATATTAACCTTGGGGATTCATGAAATCAGGGTGCCCAAGGAAGGATTTCAGAACAACTAATTATTTGCTATATGGAATATAGATAGTTTAATCATCTTGCTTGGTAATCAGAAATTCTAAATTCTAAAGGATGTTTTGATTGCTTTTGTTTTTGTCTTTGTTTTTGGAAAATCTGTTTCTTATAAAATGTGATTTTATGTTTACTTTTTATATGTCGCTGTGAAGTAGATTTGCCATTATATATTAGTGTTATTATTAATCTTAAGGTAGCTGCTGGCTTCAACATAACTTCCTAACATTTACAAAGGTTAAACAATATCACTAGGTATAGAAATTAGTGAATGGGAAAGGTGAAAAATTTTGTGTATCTGAAGCCTTGTTTCCTTTATTTCTACCTTGCCCATTTTGTAAAGATGTTCTACCAATACCATTTTTAAATGTCCACATTACTTTCAGTTAGTTTGGGGCAAGCTATTGTTGAATAACAGGATAGTCTTGCATTTTGCTCCTATTTAAAGAGTCAATATAAATACACCAACTCTTTTGTATTGGTCAGATCTTGCTTTACAGTGATCACTTGGTGAAGTTTTATTATTGGGGCCTTCAATTATTGCCTTTACCTTGCCCTGATTTGATCTTAGACTGGAGGTTAGTAGGATACAAGGTGTGGTGGGGGCAGGAGGCACCTCCATTTGTCACTTCAGGAGCATGAAATCCTGAGTTTTCTCTCCTCCCTGTGGCTGGCAGTGTTGGCGTAGGTCCATCCTACCTCATGATAAGAGTAGGAGCATCCTCCAAGCTCCTATTTGGGGTCAATCTGGACAAGTAGAGAGCTGACCTGCAGAAATCTAAACAGTGCATCTATTTTGAGTAGAGACACGTTACCAAATTTGAGATCATAACCCACCAAGAATGAGTGGGAAGAGTCAGGAACCATTCCACCAGCCCCACTAAGCTTGTCATGTCCCTGTGCCCTATTGGAGACAGCTGACTGGAGTTAGTGCAGCCGACGTGCTGCTGGCCTGGCCTGCTTGGCCTGGCCTAGCCTGCCATGGCCTGGCCTGCCTGTGGTCATGCATGGAGGAGAGCAGGCCCTCGGAGTCATAGAGCCTTAGCTTCTCGGAAAGATGGGAGCAGCTTGAGCCTCTCGCACCAGTCTTCACCCACCCTAGGGTCTTAGTGTCCTGGAAACGTGTTAACATAAACTTAGAATTCTTTAGGTCCTGAAGAACAAGGAAATATTGTTCTTAAGAGTTCAGTGGTTTGCTTCTAGAAAAGAAAAATATTAACATTTAAGAATATTCTTTCCATTTAGATCTACAGAGTTGGATTCTAACTGGTCTTGGTTTCAATTGCGATGCATGCAAGTTGGAGGAAATGCTAATGCAGTAAGTTCATCTCAGACTTGTCATTTTCCTTCTTGTATAAATATTTGTTATACTAGAAAAAAGTTCAATATTTTAATGTAATAGTTGTTTTTATAAATTTAAACAATTTATATCCCAGGAGTTGTACAAAGTTGGAATGGGAGGTTCTTTGGAATAACAGAAAGAATATAATGGGCTTTGGAGTTGGACAGACTTGGTTGACTTGTTTATTCAAAAATGTATTAAACACTTAGCGAACCTGAAGCTTTGGGCTAGGTGCTGGGGATGGAGTGGCAAACAAGACAAAGAAGATCCCCTCTCTTAGAGGCAGAGACAGTCAGGAAGTAATTAAAGAAGTAGATAGGCAAGAAAACCACACATATTGATTAAGAACTTTGAAGAAAATAAAACCTGATGTGATGAAATAGAGGAACCAGGAGGCTTCTTTGTGACAATGGTTTTTTTAACATCTGAGGATGACATTTGTACTTAGAATGGAATGCTTATAGCTGCTTTTATTTGAATTAATATTTAATTTATTAAATTTACAAATTAAGAAACCTGTTATTCAAATCTTCAAATACAGTATACAAATCTCATAAGTTAATTTATAAACTTAGTGGTTTTTGTATTAAAATTAATTTTTTAATGTTCAATTAATTTATAAGGTTAACAGCGCAGATTCCTTTAATTCATTTTAGACCTAATTAAGGATCCTCAGACATTTTAAACTTCCTTTACAAATTCAGTATATCTGATTCTCTCAGGCCCTTCAAACACCAGACTGGCAGCCTTATAAATCAAGCCAGCAAAATCTTCCTAAGCACTTACACCCTATATATTATCCCCAAATAGAACAGACTGAGTAAATGGGATTCCCTTAAATGTGCCATTAAACATTCAAAATGTAAGATATCAAATTTGTATTTATTTCAGCTAAAAATATTTGAAGTTAAAATCATTTGTCTAGAATATTAGTTTGCAGAGTACCAGATTCCTTTCTTAGATAAGGATTTCTCAACCTTTTTTCATTATTTTGACCCTAAGCAGAAAAAGTCAATTAAATTTTAATTAATTAATTAAATTATTTTCAGTTTCAACTTAATTTAATTTCTCCCAGAGAAGAAAATTTAAATACTGAGGAATATGGTTTTGTTGAGTAGGGGTGAGCTTTGGAGGGCCACCAACCATTGTAATATCTAGATTCTCACCTTCCAAGAGACGATTTTTATCCCCATTAAGAATGCATGCCTTAGGACTGTACAACACAATGAGCCCTATTGTAAATGATGGGCTATAGTTAGTAGTTCAATTATAAAAATGTTCTTCCATGAATTGTGATGAAAGTACTGTACTGAAGCAAGGTGTTACTAATAGGGTAGTATAAAAGAACTTTTTATTTTATGCATAATTTTTATGTAAACCTATATCTTCTGTGATAAATGAAGAATGCATGCCTTAGATATTTCAAGCATCCTATTAGAAACCTACACCCATTATCATGATGTTCATAAACTTATGCATAACTTGGGTTTCATACTGTGGGTTTGATTGATCTATCTATCATTTCTAAACTTTTCCAGGATTGCAGAGGCCCCCACCCAACAATGAGAGCAGCCAGAGGAGGTGGGGCAGAGGGTCAGCAGGCCAAGCAGTAGAGAGTTCGGGCTTAGAGCCAGCCTGTGTGGATTTAAATCCCAGCTCTGCCCCTCACTCTCTGTGTGACCTTGGGCAAGTTGATGAACCTCTTTGGACCTCCGTTTCCCACGTATAAAGTGGAGATAGTATTACAGACTGTCTGATGGTGTTGCTGTGAGGATTTCATGAGATGGTGCCCACAGAGAACTTGGGACAGGATCTGTACACGTGGGTGTTCAGTACATATTAACCCATTTTTAATCAAATTAGGTTAATAAAAGGATCCCTTGTACAGGTTTAGAGGCTGTGCTTTAATTAAGATATAATTTCTATAATTCATGTCTGTACATGGATCCTTATGAAGTGCTTGAAAGCAGTTTCTCCTAATTGTTTGTAACACTTGCTCCTCCATCTTACCTAGGTTGTGGCCTCGATTAATGCTGAAATAGCATTGAACAGGGTAAATGTTAGTAAAGCTCCAAATAAATTTATCAAAAATTCTGATTTTGTGGAAACCAAATTTAAATTAATTATTAATGAATTAAAAGTCTTCCTAAATGAACCAAGAGTCTACAACTGAAGCAAGATAGTCCTATCCATCTACCCCATGGAATCTAAGCCCCCTCTCAATTAGAGGCGGCATGGGCATCACCATCCCAGAATCCTCAGGATTGGGGAATGAACAATTGACTAGAGTAGACTTACTGTTATTCTACTATAGACTATTGTTATTCATTGATGTGGAGGCAGTGGCCACCGGAGGTTCAGAGGGGAGGGAGAGGGAAAAATTGATGTAATATGAGGGCATTTTTGGGACATTGGAATTATCCTGAATGATGTTGCAGTGACAGATACAGGCCATTATATATCGTGTCATAACTTACAAAATTGTGTGGGAGAGAGATTAAACTAGAATGTAAACTATAATCTATACTTAGTGGCAATGCTCCAATATGTGTTCATCAGTTATAATAAATGTACCACACTAATGAAGGATGTTGTTAATGTGGGAAAGTGTGGGAGGAGTAGGGAGTGGGACATATGGGAATCCCTCACATTTTTTATGTAACATTTATGTAATCTAAGCATCTTTTAAATAATAAAATTATATATATATATATAAAAGTCTTCTAAAATGGAAAGCTTTCCCAAAATAACTTTGAGAATGACAGAGATGATTTGATGGAGAAATGAAGGGCCAGTTATTGCATTTTTATTGCATTTACCAGAATGTTCTCGTTACATCTGTGGAGAGAATTCTCTTTTTGCAAGGAGAAATGTATTTTAAAACTTGTCTTGGTCTTTAAATCCTGTGGTTTTCACTAGTATTTGCTGTTACCATTGTAGGTTTAACGCAGTACTGCTATTAATTGATGCACTTTCCTTCTTCAGTCTTCCTTTTTCCATCAACATGGTTGTGCCACCAGCGACACCAATGCCAAGTACAATAGTCGTGCAGCCCAGCTTTATAGGGAGAGAATCAAGTCTCTCGCCTCCCAGGCCACACGAAAGCATGGCACTGATGTAAGTCACTGGATTTGGATTGTCTCATTCAGATAAATGTTTTTTTTTTTCCCAAAAAAAAGTAGCAACAGTGAAGCCTTCTGCCTGGATTCTCTTACAAGGAAACAATGTACTTCGGAATCTGCACTTAGATAAAAAGTACTTGATCTGTGCTTTTCGAAATAGTTTGTGGTTCTGGGCTACTTGATTTCCTCAAGGTTTGGAAGGAAAAGTTACTGGATTGATACATTATTAAAATGTGCTCAGTGGCCTCCTGTAGGCATGTTCCTGATTTTATAATAACAGGAAGTACTAATCTTTAACAAACAGTTCTCTAGAAGGGGAGTGATGAGTATTAAATAACGCTAAGCTTCGTGTTTTTTAAATTGCTTCATATTTGTGTTCTAGCTGTGGCTTGATAGTTGTGTGGTTCCGTCTTTGTCCCCTCCACCAAAAGACGAAGATTTTTTTGCTTCTCATGTTTCTCCTGAGGTATGTATTATGCTTTATGCAATTTTGAAGTGTGCTTACACTGACATATTTATATTGTGTTTACTTCCTGGAGTTCCAGCATCCAAAACTCCAACCTCCTTTCTCTGCCATGCAGTTTCTCTTTGAGTGGGCGGGCACTCAACATCCTACTGACGTGGCCCAATCAAAGCCTTAATCATTGTTTCATCAAGTAAAAGTAAAACCTCTGAATCCAGTACACTCTAATATGCCCAGAGGAAAAGACCAGTTTACAAACATAATCCAATATTTCTTTTTGGAATTCATCAATAATATCAAACTGCTACACTTTGGAAACCACGTGCCTATATAAAATTATTTCCAAGCAGTCTGCAACAGTTTGTCAGAGCTTTTGAATGAATGAAGAATGCAGACAGGTTTGCTTTTTTTTTTTTTTTAACCCAAATTTTAATGGGAGTTTGAATCTCAATGTTCCTATTTAGCTGTGTGCATAGACCATATCTCAAGGTTATTGTGAGAATTAGATGTGTTAATATAGGTAAAAGTACTCATTGCCTAGCGCAGGTTTGGCCTTCAGTAATGCTGTTTGTATCATTATCTTCTTCATGGTCAGATAGGAGCAATGACTAACCATCTGTAGTCCCTCCTTGGATTTTCCCCAAATCACTTAAATCAGGATGGGCAAATTATGGCTGTGGTCCAAATTTAGCCTGCCACTTTTTTTTTTTTTTTTTTTTTTTTCTGCCACTTGTTTTTGTAAATAAAATTTTATTAAATCACAGCCACACATTTATTTATAATACTGTCCTGGCTACTTTTGCATTATAATGACAGAGTAGGGTAGTTGTGATTGAGATATAAATTTGAAAAGCCTGAAATGTTTACTATCTGGCCCTTTAAGAAAAAACGGTGCCAGGGCTTAGAGCCTCTGCTGGTTTTTTGGCTGCCCTGCCTCATCTAGTTGCACTTTTTGCTTAATTGCTATGTATAACCTGGAGGAGACTAGAGTGTTTCTGAAATTCCTTTCTTGGAGAAAAGATTAAGCCTCAAGTAGTTCAATTTTACTGATTTATTTATTCTAATAAAGCAACAAGCTTAATACATAAGATCTTAGTAAAAGAGAAATTTTTGGTCTTTCATTTTATTGTTTTGAACTAATGAGATCAAACTCATGGATTAGTTCAGAGGATCTCAAATTTAAATGTGCCTCAGATTCAAACAATCAGATTCCCAATGACTGCCTCCCCCTGCCTTCTTCCTCCCCTCTCCCCCTGCCTTCTTCTTCCCCCCTCCCCCTGCCTCTTCCTCCCCCCTCCCCCTCTCCCTGGCCTCTCTCCACTGATTCACTTGGGGCCCGATGGGCCTGGTTATTTGCATTGTTAACAAGTGCCTCAAGTGCTTCAGAGCAGAGGACAGGAGGCTTTTGGGCTGGCTGGTGACCCAGTGTCCTCCCTCAATGTTCACCCAGGGATTTGAGGCAGACTAGGGGAGAGAGTGGGAAAATAACCCTGTTAGTTCCTACTGAGGTTTGTTAGCAGGAATTTCAACATTTTCTAATTGTCATTGCTCCCTGTTTTTTATTCTCCATATAAAGGAGAAACAAAGTTTCTGTATAGTTCAGCATGTTAGAATCCTAAGCAGATGGAATTTTATAAGAAAAGGTTAAAATTACATAAAATAACCAAAAACCTTGCTTATAATTTCTTCATTTTAGGATTTTAAGTCATGAGCTTATGCCTTTAGTATACGTAAGTACCCCCTTTAGTATATTCCCTTCATGAGCTCTAGCATGTTCATGTTTAATTTATTGCACTTTGCTTGTAGCACCGTTGTTTTGAAAATACAGAAATCTTGTCTGTGCTTCAGCTTGATAACATTTGATGAGTTCGTTGCTGGTTCTAAAATACTTTCCATATACCATGACTCATTTGATCCTTTGAACAGGTTGTGGGAGAGGTGGGCAGGGCTTGAGAAGCAAAGACTTTGGAATCATTCTGGCTCCTATTCTGGTCTAGCTATCTGACCTTCCAGAATGAAAATTTCAGTTATCGTTCACTCATCAGATGTCAGAAAATATCACCAGGGGAGAGGAAAGTAATGTCACATTGAGCACTCGCCAGGTATTGGGTAAGGTGCGGTGCTTTTGTTAGGACAGGCAACGGTGCCGGGGGGTATTGTCAGCCCCAGTTTCTGTAGGCTACTTATTCCTTCTGTAATAATTGGACTGTCTGTAGACTTCTTAAAAGTAGGTAATGGATTATGCTCTATTGTGAACTGTTGCTACTGTTTAACATAAGACTAGATATAGAATGTTTATGATTAGCACCTGCAAAATGTTAGAAATAGAAATGCTAGATTAAGAGGAGGAGAAATCTGAGCCCTGTGGTGTGGCTTAGAGTTACATATGCACACACACACATCCACCTCCACACAGATCGATGGAGAATTAATTATGGGTATGTATTTAGACATGGCTTAGGACCTGGCTGTATCCACTGAGAGGGCCTAGAAACAGTGAGACCCCAGCACAGTGAGCACACCCAGCTCCCAGATCTCGGTTTCTAAATATCCTCTCCAGTACAAGGAATCAGGGCTCCTTTGGAGAAATGGCAGGTTTTTGGGCTGGGGCAGAGAAAACATAAAGTGAGCATGGGACATCTGGTAGTGCTAGAAAGTAAGGAAGTGCTGGGGAGCCAACCTGGATGAGCTCCCAGTGGTCAGTGCTGGAACAATTTGAACACCAAAAAGCAAAACAAAACAAAACAAAACAACAAAAACAGTGTTTGTATTCGTTTCCTAGGGCTGCTGTAACATGTCACAGACAGAAATGTGTTCTTTCTCAGTTCTGGCTAGAAGTCAGAAATCAAGGTGTCGGCAGGGCTTGTTTCCCTCTGAAGGGTCTGGGAGGAATCCTTGCTTGCCTCGTCCAGCTTCTGGTGGCTTTAAGCCTCCTTGGTTTGTGGCAGTGTAACTCCAGTCTCTGCCTCTGTCTTCACGTGGCCTTCCCACTTGTCTCTGTGTCTCCTTATAAGGACACCAGTCATATATGCATACCCTAATGCAGTATGGCCTCATCTTCACTTGCTTGTGTCCGCAGAGACCCTTCTAGATAAGATCACCTTTACAGGTACTGAGGGTTAGGACTGGAGCATGTCTTTTTGGAGGACAATTCAACCCTCTGTAATATTGGATTTTAATCCAAAGAATAAAATGAATCTCCGTGAGTCTAAACAGTTATAAACAACATGATTGGATAAATAAATAACTAAATGGGGGAGAAAGGACAAATCTCCCTTACAGAAGAATTCCAAGTCATATGTATAGATAGTACCTCCTTCAGGAGATAAATCTTAACTCTCTTCCCTTTGGGTGTGTGCTGGACTTAGTGACTTGCTGCCCAAGACTAGAGCATGGAAAGGGAAAAGTAGTAACTTTACAGTGGAGACACTTGGCAGACACCACCTTAGCCAAGTGATTCAGGTTCACAGCAGTGGTAAGTCCTATGGATGTGCTGAAATGAGAAGGGCACCTCGCCTCTGTGGTGTTCTTCCCCCAAACCTAGTCTAATCAGGAGAAAACAGCAGATGAATCCAAAGTGAGGAACATTCTACATAAACCTTGACGCTTTAATATTTCAAGGTCATGAAAAGCAAGACTAAAAAACTGTCAGAGACCAGCGGAGACTAAGGAGACATGATGAATGGATGCAGTGTGGTTTCCTGGATGGGATCCTGGGGCAGAGAAAGGCCATCAGTGGAAAAACTGGTGTAATCGGAGTAAAGTCTGCAGTGTAGTTAGTAGAGTTGCACCAAAGGTGATTTCTAAGTTTTGTCAGATGCTCTGTAGGTATGTTAATATTAGGGGGGGTGGGGCGAAGGGCACCCAGGAACTGCTGTACTATCCTTACAATTTTTCTATCAATCTAAAATTATTCCAAAAAACTTATTTAAAAAAAAGAGGAGAAATAAGAAATGTGAGCATTGAAATGAAACAGATTTAAGAATCCACATGTTTTAATATTACCCCTTCCCACTAATTCAGGTCCTCAGAAGGTGACTATTGAAGTTGTTGGGTTTTCCCCTGCTTTGATTTTTTTTTTTCTGATTGTTTTCTTGCTTTGTCTGCTGATGACTTTTCTCACCTTGCTTCAGATGAGTGGCACAGCGTGGGCATCAGCACAACCAGAATTGTCTTTAATGCCAAAAGCTGTGGAAACCACACCAGAAAATAATGAAGGTGAGTCTTTAAACTGTCATCTGATGCTATTCTGTGGTTCAATGGCATGCTACAAAGTGATTAAAAACTAAGATGTAGACTCAGTGGCTCTCAGTATCATCACAGAGTTGTCCTGTCATTGTCCATTTTAGAACATTTTCATTAATCCAAAGGGGAAAATCCCATGCCCCTTTTTACCCCACCATTATTGACCCTTAGCATCGATATAGTACTTTCTTTGCCTTAGCTGTAAAAATATTATAATATTGCTGTTAACTATAATCTATATGTTACATTAGTTGTATTTTTCCCATCATCTCCATATGCTTAACACCTTGTAATAGAGGAACATTCTTGTATTTGTACTATTAACCACAGTCATCACCCACCACCAAAATCACTGTTATACAGTTCCTAGATTATCCTCTAGCTTTCTTTTAATTGAAGTTAACCTCCCTCGACTACCCCTTTCAGCCACAGTCACATTTATAAATCAGTGTTGGTTATACTCACTATAATGTGTTACCATCAACTCTAACCATTTCCCCACATTTGCAGTCCCCCTTATTGAACATTCTACAATCAGCAGGCACTCCCCCTTCTCAACCCACATTCTATCTCCTAGTAACCTATATTCTGTAGTTTACATACATGAGTTTACTCATCTAATTTAGTTCATATTAGTAAGACCATACAATATTCATCCTTTTGTGTCTGGCTTATTTCACTCAACATAATATCCTCAAGTATCATCCACGTTGCCATATGCATTCCAGGTTCATTTCTTCTTACAGCTGAACAGTATTTCATAGTATGTAAATACCACATTTTATTTATCCATTCATCTGGTTGATGGACACCTGGGCTGTTTCCATCTTTTAGCAATTGTGAATAATGTCTCTATGAACATCGGTGTGCAAACGTCTGTTTGTGTCCTTTCAGTTCTTCTGAATATATTCCTAGTAGCAGGATTGCTGGATCATATGGCAGTTCTATATTAGATTCCTGAGGAACTGCCAAACTGTCTTCCACAGAGAGCCACTGAGTGTGCACTTTGGATGGATTGTACAAGGCAGGGGACCATATAACACAGTGAACCCTGAGGTGAATGATGGACTGTGGTTACAGTATAAATATGATAATGTTCTCTCATTAACAATAACAAATATACAATACTAGTATATGGTGTTAATAATAGGATGGTTTGTGGGAAAAATACACAAATATAAGCTATGGACTATAGACAGCAGTAATTTTATGATTATGTTCTTCTATCATTTTTAACAAATATGTCACAACAATGTAAGATGTTGATGGTGGGGTGATGTATGGAAATCCTGTATGCTATGCTTGATTATTTTATTAACTCACAACCTCTCAAATAAAAAGTTAAATTAAAATAAAAAAAAACCCTAAGATGTAGAGCTTTGTATATTAACAGGAAAGATGTCCATGATAGGGTATAATGTGGGGGAAAATTACTGAACATGGACTATGATTTAATTTTTGTAAAAGAAAAAAATCAAACAAAAACATACACACACAGAAAAAACATTCTGGAAGGAACACACCAACTTGTTAACTGGAGGAAGAAATTACTGAGGATTTTCACTTTCTTCCTGATAAAGTGGTTGAATTTTTATAATGAGTATATGTTACTTTTATAAACAGAAAACAAGATTTTGATTAAAACGCTTTAAGTAGTTGATACTTAATGATTCACATTTGATGACTCTATTGTAGGATTATATTTATTGTAAATACACTTACATCCATTGCTTAAGTTTTTAAAAATGGATAACATAGATCAAGAAGTGAACTCTTTCTGTTTTAAAATCGGGTGTCCTTTTTTTTTTTTTTTTTTTTGCCAGAATAGTAGTGTAAAATAACAAAAGAAATGCAATATCTGACAACTGAGCAGCAAACGCACGGGCTGTGGAGCCACAAGAAGGGCTGGCATATATAAGCCGAGTGTTATTACTAAGAAAATTTCTAGTGAGGATTTTGCTGGAGGCTTGGAGAATAAGTGGTACTTATTAAGAAAAGATTCCTAGAAGAGGCAGGCATCGTTCTATTTGAAGGATGTTGTAAAGAAAAGAAGTTGCTTCATTTACATTGAATTATAAGTATAAGCATGGAGGTGCCAGAGATTTCCATCAAACAACATATTTTAGAATGCCTGCTTCCATTTTATTGGTATTGGAGTAGACATATCAGTGGATCAGGATGGGTACATTTCACATCATAGGAAACAATAGATTATTCAATGAATGTAGCTGGGACAACTGTCTAGCATTTTAGAAAAAAATAACAAAACAAGACAGATTCCTTCTTTACTCCTTATACCAAACTAAGTTCAGTTGGATCAAAGATTCAAGTATAAAACATGAATGTATGATGGTATTAGAAGCAAACATGGGTGAAACTTTTCTATAATCCTGGACTGGGGATAGCCCATCTGTGCATATTCAAGCCTTGTAAAAGAAAAAGATTGTTACATTTGACTACAAACAAATTGAACATTTCTTTTTTGAAGGTACTTTAAAGTGAAAACAATGATAAACTGAGAAATGCATTTGCAATTCATATACAAGGTCTTGTTTCCATAATATGTAAAGAACTCTGACATATATGTTTTTTAAATGTGATTCGCAACCTGTGATTTTTTTCACATTTCATTTTTTATGCATATGACCTTAGATGTGTGCAAAGAAGACATTTATAAACCTCTAACTGGATTTTTTTTTTTTTTTTTAAGATTTATTTATTTATTTTATCCATTTTAAACCCCCCCTTCCCCATTTGCTGTTTTGTGTCCATTCGCTGGGCAATTCTCTGTGTCTGTCTCCTGCCATCTCCTTCCATCCTCCTCCTCCAGTCTTCACCAGGATTCGATCCTGGAGACCTCCGATGTAGGAGAGAGGTGTTCTGCCACCTGCACCACCTCGGTTCCTGGTTTTCGGAGCTTTCGGAGCATCTCGTCTTGACTCTCCCCTGCGTCTCTCTCTCTCCTGTTATCATCTTGCTGCATGGTTCCCGGGGCCTGGCGGCTCACCGGCACACAGAGCCTGGCAGCCCATGCACCTTCTCTCTCTATATATATATTTTTTATTTTACCGGGAGGTCCCGGGGATTGAACCCAGGTCCCTCCATATGGCAGACGGACACTCAACCATTTGAGCCACATCCGTCCCCTCTAACTGGATTTTAGCTTTCTGATTTTTTAGAGTTACACCACTCTACAGCCATGCTGACCCTTCTGTCTTCCCTTCCAGTTTGCTTTCAGTGGGAAGCTCTCCCCTGATCTTCCCGTGGCTGCGTCCTTATTCGAGTCTCTGCTCCAAGTTATGTCTGATCTGAAGCAGATTTCCTGGCGGCAGTCTTGTTTACATGTTTTGTTTGTAAACAAAATGCACACTTCTGGAGATTATTGGAGATTTTTGTACCTGTCTGTTCACTGTTTGTTCCCTTCACTGGACTGTGATCAACTTGAGGTGGAGATTCTTTTTTTAAGCTAAGGAAACTCCATAAAGGGAGAAGAGAAAAAAAGTACTGATGTTAATTTGAATATTGTGACCATTACAGTCTGTAAACATAAAAGGCCTTTTGAGATAGAAAGTGTATTAGTCAGCCAAAGGGGTGCTGATACAAAATACCAGAAATTGGTTGGTTTCCATAAAGGTATTTATTTGGAGTAGAAGCCCAGAGTTACCAGGCCATAAAGCATAAGTTACTTCCCTCACCAAAGTTTATTGCTACGTGTTGGAGCAAGATGGCTGCCGACGTCTGCCAGGGGTTCAGGCTTCAGGCTTCCTGGGCTCCTCTCTTCCCGGGTCTTGCCTCTCTCCAGGCCCAGCTGCTCTGTTACCTCCACAAGGCCAGCTGTAGACTATTAGGTAAATGGCTTGTTTATCTTCCCGGGGCCTTCTCTCTTTCCTCACGACCAAGCTCCTCTGTGTGCTTACTTCCCCGGGCTCCAGCATTAAAACTCCGCATCAGAACTTCAACTCAAAACTCCAACACTGTCCTTTGCCATGTCTTTTATCTTTGATTCCCCACTCACCAAGGGACAGGGCTCAACGCCCTACTGACTGACATGGCCCAATCAAAGCCCTAATCATAACTTAGTCACGCCCAGAGAAACAGACCAGTTTACAAGCATAATCCATATCTATTTTTGGAATTCATAACTATATCAAACTGCCACCGGTGACATGCCACAGGAGAAGCATTTAACCTTTCAAGTCCAGATGTCTCTGTTTTGCTAACAGAAACATAAGGTAACTAATTACAGAGCAAGATTATTGTTATAGGTATATTTCAATCTGCATCCTTAACTGAGTTTCTCCTAAAAGATTTTATTGTTTAGTATTTTGCACCTGCAACAGTACTTTGCTCCTTCTCCATCCAGAATTTTTCTTAAGCAACTGCTAATCAGGGAGACTGTCATCTCAAGGATTTCATTTGTTAGTATTGGGTGACAAGGTACATTGTTGAGTAAACTTAAGGATTACAAATTGAAAAGGAGAAAAAGAATTTTAACAAGTACAATATGGGGCATGAAGTACTCTGTTTGTATGTCCTTGTTCACTGCTGATTCTCCAGGGCCCAAAGCAGCTCCAGGCCCATAGTGGGTAATCCATAAATGTGTGGGCAGCTCCTTTTCTAGAAAATATTACCATGCCCATGCATCCTGCTTTGTAGTAAGTTTTTTTTTTTTTTGAAGATTTTATTTATTTATTCATTTATCCCCCCCTTGCTGCTCGTGCTCGCTGGGTCAGCCAACCACGCCGTGCAGGCGGGCCCGCCCTCACCAGGAGGCCCCGGGAACCGAACCCGGGGCCTCCCATATGGTAAACGGGAGCCCTACTGATTGAGCCACAGCCGCTTCCCTGTAGTAAGTTTTGAAATTGGGAAATGTGAGTCCTCCAATTTTGTTCTGCTTTTTCTTTTTTTTTTTTTTCTTCATTTTACCGGGAGGTCCCAGGGATCGAACCCAGGTCTCTCCATATGGCAGACGGACGCCCAACCATTTGAGCCACATCCGCCCCCTTGTTCTGCTTTTTCAAGATGGTTTTGACTATTCTGGGTCCCTTACATGTCCATGTGAATTTTAGAACCAGCTTGTCAGTTTCTACCAGAAAAAGGCAGGTGGAATTTTGATAGGATTTAGTTGAATATTTAAATCAATTTGGAGAACATCGCTATCTTAATAATATTAAGTCTTCCATGCCATGAACATGGATTATCTTTCCATTTATTTACCTCCCTTTAATTTTTTCTACCAGTGTTTTGTAGTTTTCTATGTACAAGTTTTGAACTTCTGTTAAATTGATTCCTAAGTACTTTATTCTTTTTAATGCTATTATATAAATGGAATTGTTTCCCTAATGTCAATTTTGGATTATTTATTGCTAGATTATAAAAATACAATTGATTTTTATATATGCTCTTATACCCTGCAACCGTGCTGAATAGTTAATAGTTTTTTTAGTGAATTACTTAGGATGTTCTATATGCAAGATCATGTCATCTGTGAATAGAGATAGTTTTACTTTTTCCTTTCTGGTCTGTATGCTTTTTGTTTCTTTTTCTTGCCTGATTGCCGTGCCTTGAACACGACAAATGATGTGCAATAGCTGTATGCTGAAAACTACAAGAAATGAAAAATGAAGACAAATAAATGGACAGATACATACCTTGTTCAAGGATCAAAAGTCTCAATATTGTTAACAGACAGTTCTTCCCAAATTTATCTGTAGATTCAAAGCAATTCTAATCAAATTACCAGCAGGATTTTTTGTGGAAATTGACAAACGAATTCTAAAATTCAAAGGACTGAGAATATCCAAAACAACTTTGAAAATGAAGAACAAAGTTGGAAGAATAACACTATCTGGTTTAAAGATGTATTATAAAGGTACAGGAATCTACACTATAGACAAATAGATTAGATCAACCGAATAGTATAGAGAGTCCAGAAAGAAACTTACACATATATGGACAACTGATTTTTGACAGAGGTAAAGGGTAAAGGGATAATCTTTGCAACAAATGGCGTTGGCATAATTGGATATCCATTTTCAAAAAGAAAAGAGCTTTGACCCATATACCTTATGCCTTATCAAACACAAACTCAAAATGGATCATAGAACTACATGTAAAACTTAAAAATATAAAACTTCTATATGAAAACAGAAGAGGAAATCTTTATAACTTGGGGTCAGACCAAGATTTCTTAGCTAGGGTACTAAAAGCCCAATCCCTAAAAGAACTAATGGGGTAATTGGACATAAACAAAATTTAAAACTTCTGCTCCTTGAAAGACACTGTTAAGAGAATGAAAAGACAAGAAACAGACTGATAAAAATTTACAACACATTTATCTGACAAAGACTTGTGTCCAAAATATATAAAGAATTCTAATAACTGAACAGTGAAAAGATAAGACAACCTGATTAAAAATGGGCAAAAGACTGAACACATACTGTTGGGGATTAACTCGTGTCCCCACAAAAAGTATCTTCAGGATCCAACCCCTGGGACTGTGGGTGTGAACCCCTTTGTGAATTAGCCTTTGAAAATATTATTAGTTAAGGTGTCCCTGAACTGAATGAGGGTGGGTCTTAATTCAATATGGCTGACATCCTTTTAAGCAAAGGAAATTGGTCACAGAGAGGAAGATATAGGGAACAGCCAGAAGCTGGAGGTCAATGGAACCCTGAAGAGAAAGGAGAAGACATCACTATGTGCATTGACATGTGACGGAAAAGCCAAGGAACCCCAAAGATTGCCCACCATCGAGAAGATACTGACCCTGGGAGGAAGCAAGCCTTCTAGCGTCTGGAACTGTGAGCCAATATAAATTACTGTTGTTAAGCGAACCCATTGTGTGGTATTTGTTTTAGCAGCTGAGAAACTAAAACAGGTACTTTTCAACCAAAGATATACAAATGGCCATAAGCATGTGAAAATATGCTCACAGGGAGTTGCAAAGTAACCCCTTTGAGATAACACCTGTAGTCCCATAAAAATGACTAAAATGAAAAAGGCAGACAATGCCCTGTGTTGGTAAGAATATGGAGCAACTAGAACCTTCATTCTTAGCTGGTGGGAGTATAACACTGTACAACCACTTTGGAAAACTGTGACAGTTGCTTATAAGGTTAAATATACATGTACTATAGAACCCAGCAGTTCCACACTTAGGTATTTACCAAGAGAAAAGAAAACATATATCCAAAGAAGAACTTTCTAAGGAACGTTCATAGTGGTTTTATTCCTAATAGCCTCAAACTGGACATACCACAAATGTTTATTAACTGTGCATGGATTTAAAAAAAAATCTGTAGTATGTTCATACACCGGAATGCTAATTAGCAAAGAAAAGAAATGCATACTGATACATATAACAACATGATGAGTCTCAGAAACATGCTGTGTAGAAGAAGCCAACATAAAAGAGTACTTGCTGTAAGGTTTTATTTAAATGATATTATAGTATCAGTGAAGTTAATCTATAGTAACTGAAAGCAGACCACTGGTTGCTAGGACCCTGGCTTGAGGTGGGGAGGATTGACTGCAAAGGGGAATGAGGGAACTTTTGGGAGTAATGGAAATCTCTTTATTTTGATTGGTTTTACATTTGTATATGTTTTAAAATTTAATTGGAATATATGGGTGCTTTTTATTATATGTAAATTATACTTTAATAAAGTTAAATTCTAAAATAAAATAAAAAATTTTAAAATAAGTTTTTTAATGATGTAACATATTTTCAGGCAAACTAGAAAACAAGACAGATTTCCTGGCAACTAAAAATTTAGGTGTCTGTCATTGATATACTTGGTGTTAGAATTTCCAGATATTAACATATATTGGGTATATGGTACACATATGTACTAGGTGGCTCAGACTAGGTTACTTGAAAACACCATCACAAAATAGAATTCCATATGATATTAATTAGGGAGACCACTAGCATTTTTATTCTATAAAACAGCCAGATTAAAAAAAATACTTCTATTTTAATGGAATTTTTATCAAAATTCTTAGATTGATAAAATAGAGTATGGAGCTAAGAAGGAAGATGCTCACTGATGATATTGGATATTGGACACTGGATAAGAGATGTGGTATTACATATTCAAAAGCAAGTTTGATGAGTATGTTTTCTGCATTGATATCAATGTCTTTAACTTTCAGGTGGACCAGAAAAAGGACCAAGCGTGGAAGGCCTTAATGTACCAACAAAGGCTGCTTTAGGTAATATGTATAAAAGCCTCATTTTAAATTCTGATTTATAATGAGTTTTCTTAAGAAAAAATGAGACATATGTTTGCATTCTGCCTAGGTATCTTATAATCTGTAGAGTAATGTAGCACCGTGACTAAATCTATTAACAAAGTTTTATTAAACAAAAAAAAACACTGTTCCATTTTAGCCAGCTTGAATATAAAATGCAGCAGCTTACATTCCTACCTGAGATTGCTGTCGATGCTTTTGATTTGCTGGTTTATATTCTTAGCGTGAGCAGAGGTCAAAGCATTCACTCCTCTTTCTTCTTTCCTCAAGGACCCAACGTTTTCTTCTCTTTCTTTCTTTCTTTTTTTTTTTTTTTGAGGTGCTGGGGGTCAGAGATTGAACCCGGGACCTTGTATATGGGAAGCTGATGCTCAACCACTGAGCCACAATGGCTCCTCTGAGTTGGTTTTTTCGTTTGTGTTGTTTGTTGTTTGTTAGGAGGCACTGGGAACTGAATCCAGGACCTCCCATGTGGGAAGCAGGCGCTCAACTGCTTGAGCCACATCTCCCCTCTCTTCTCTTTCTGATTTTATAATGAGTGAATCGTATCCTTAATTTTCATTATCAGGGAATTATAATTTAAAATTGGTGTGTGCTATGTTGCATTTGTTGAAAAGCAGTTGCTTTGGTGAAAAATAACTCAAAACTTAGGAATGTTCCTGATATTCTCATCATGCCTTAGACTTGTGGAAGGATGGGAACAGGTTACATGATTACTACAATACAAAGCTAAGAGAGAGTGATGGAAAGAAAGATTTCCGTGGATATCTTTACACACTTGAAAAGTAATGATGTTATTTTCTCATTAGGGCTAAAGATTTTAATCTTTTGTTGTCATTTTATGCTACCTTTTCCTATTAAAACACTACCTCTTCTTTGTAAGAAAAAAATAAGATTTTATTCTTCCTGGGTCTCTTAAATGTAATTCTAAAAGCAGAACATAAACTCTATGGTCTAAATTAACCAGAAAATGATTTTTAAGAAACTTATTCTAAACACATATATTTTTGTACAATTTAGAAAGTACTGCTATTAAAATAATAGACTGCTTTATATTTCTTATTGGTTAATGTGATAAAAGTTATATTTAAGTTAAGGTGAAAAAGTATAACACTAACTGCTTTAGTTGTACCATAATAAATGGATAACTTTATATTTTAAAATAATTTAAAACATTTTTGAAGAGTGGAAAGTTTATCCTATTGTAGATAAATTAAAAAAAAAAAGCTCCTGACAAAAGCAGTGAGTGGTGCAAGTCCAGGTGTCTCACCTTGCTCTTTTGGATCATTTATTTTCCTTTAGTGTGGTGTTCAAAAAATATGCTATCTCTGAATTTGGATATTACATGAAATTATAGCTCTAGGGTGTCTTAGTACTTCATTTCGATGAAGCTCTGTTAATCTAAAATATACTTATATACTTGAATCTTCTAGATAACAAACCAATGTGGAAAACGTTATGGTCTTTTAAATAATAATGTACAATATCTTAGATTTTTAAAAAAGACACCAAAATTAGAGTATTTATTTATGATTTCTATTGGTCTGACTTTATTTTTGTTTTTTTGACAGAGGTTTCCTCTATCATAAAAAAGAAACCAAATCAAGCTAAAAAAGGAGTGAGTATTTTAAAATAGCTGGCATATCAGCTCCAAAATAGCTTGTACACTCAAGAAAGCCACCTTTGTTATTCTACTTTCATTTCTTTTTATTTTGAGCCATATTGTAATGAATGTGGCTTTGATAAAGAGTTTATGTTTTGGTCAGTGAGGTGACTGTTATACTTAGTGAATATTTTCCAGACTGAGTGTTTAACATTTCTTCAGTCTATGGCAAAACACCAAAAAGTATCAGCGTCGCCCTGGGAGATTGCAGTATGTCTCTATAAGCAGTGGCGTCTCGTGAGGCTCAGAGGTCAGCCGTCTGGTTGAGCTTTCAAACACCATGATGCAGTGAAGGGCACAGCCTCTGGAGGCTGGGGGCAGGGCTCAAATCCTGGCTTCGCTGCTCATTGGCTGTGTGGTCTTGGCCTAGTCGCTTAACTTGCATGAGCCTCAGTTTCCTCATCTGTAAACTGGGGAATAGTAATACCAATTGCAAAGAGCTGCAAGGCCTAAGAAAGAGAACAAATGTAAGGCTCTTGTCACAGTGCCTGGAACATCACAAACTTCAGGAAGTAGTAGCTGTTGTTGCAAAGTCTTCAAACAGTCTGGGTAGAATTTAATCTTAAATATCTTCTAGCTCGGGGCCAAAAAAGGAAGTTTGGGAGCCCAAAAACTGACGAATAAATGCTTTAATGAAATTGAAAAACGAGCCCAAGCTGTAGATAAGATGAAGGAACAGGAAGACCTGGCCAGGGCGGTGCCTAAGGAAGAATCAATGTAAGTTTCATTTAGTTATAGTAATGCATTCTTAGTGAATAAGACCTCTAATTAAACAACTCTGAGATTTGCTTTTCAAATGCCAATTATTTTTAAGTGGAGAGGTAATGCAAAATTTAGTTTTATGAAAATTAATACCACATTGGCATATAGAATGGATTGGAAAGGGAAGAGTCTAGTGGCAAGGGAGCACAGCAACAATTTCTGGTTGGATGGTGCCAGCAAGAAGGGAAAGGAAGAGATGTACCAAGAGGGATTTACCCATGAAAAGATGCTTAACGTTGGTAGTCATTAGGGACATGTATACCAAAACCACCATGGATACTACTTCACAGCCACTGGGGAGGCTATAATCAAAAGACAGATAATAACAAATATTGGTGAATGTGGAGAAATTGGGGCCCTTGTACATTGCTGGTGGGAATTTAAAATGATGCAACCACTGTGGAAAATAGTTTGGCAGTTCTTCAAAAACTTAAACATAGAGTTGCCATATGACCAAGCAGTTCCACTCTTAGGTATATACCCAAGAGAAATAAAAACATACAGTGGTGCAAAACTTGTGCATGGATGTTCAGAACAGCATTATTCATAATAGCCCAAAAGGAGAAACAACCCAAATGTCCATCAGCTGGTAAATAGATAAACTGTGATATATCCATGCAACAGACTATTATTCAGCCATTAAAAAGGAATGAGGTACTGATACATGCTAGAACATGGATGACCTTGGAAACATTATGCTCAGCACAAGAAGCCAGTCACAAAAGACCACATAATGTATGATCCCATATATATAAAATGTTCATGGGAAGTGGATGTGGCTCAAGTGGTTGGGCATCCATCTACCATATGGAAGGACCAGGGTTCGATCTCTGGGACCTCCTATTAAAATAAAAAGTTGAGCAGTTGAGCCAGGCCTGCGCGGCAAGCCAGCCCGTGCAGACATGCGTCGAGGCACGCAGCAAGGTGATGACGCAATAAAAGAGAGACGCACTGGAGAGCCAAGGCAAGACACGCCAGAAACCAGGAACTGGCGCAAGTGACAGGGTGCCTCTCTCCCTCATTGGAGGTTCCTAGGATCGAATCCCAGTGAAGCCTGGAGAAGAAAAATGAGGAGAGAAGGCAAGAAACAGACACAGAAGATCACCCAGAGAATGGACACAGGCAGCAAGTGGGGACGGGGGAGGGGCACTCATAGAACTGTACACCAGAAAGAAAATAAAGTCAATTAAAAAGAAAAATGTTCAGAAGGCAAATCCATAGAGACAAAAAGTAGATTAATGATGGCCAGGGGTTGGGGACATGGGAGAATGGGGGTGACTGCTAATAGGTATGGAGTCTTATTTTGGGGTGTTGAAAATGTTCTAGAATTAGATGGTGGTGATGGTAGCACAACTTTGTCAATATACTAAAAACTGCTGAATTGTGCACTTTAAAAGGGTGGATTTTATGGTATGTGAATTATATCTTAATAATAAAAAAGCACTTATTATATGAAACCCACTGGACTCAATGACTAAATCTAAATAGATGGCTGAAGGCGGTGGTGGTGTTGCCGAGGGTTTTGTTTTTTTTAATGGTTGCTATAGTTATTTATTTTTATTGAAGTCTATCATTCATACATGAACATACATAAACAATAAGTGTATAGTAAATGTTGTGAACTTACAAAGCAAACATGCATAACATCATACAGAGGACCTGAACATCACCCCACCACCAACACCTTGCATTGTTGTAGAACATTTGTTTTACCAAGGGTTTTGAGCCTGAGTCATGAAGGGGTCACAGAGTCTGACTTGGCAGAAGGAGAGGGGGAGGGCAGAGTTTAAGAGAAGGCAGAAGAGGGAATTACAATGCCTGTACTGGGACACCTTCCTGGGCTGGAGAGGTTGGAATGATAACATGGAGCCCCTTAAAGTCAGACTGAGATGCAGGAAGAGCTCCTTAAAGAGCAACGTGACGAAGGGGATATTTTTAGGAAAGTAAGTTTGGTAGTAATATCGAGGGCAGAAAAAGTGGGGAAGAAACGAGGCCAGGAGGCCAGGTAAGAGAATGATTTTAAATAGTCATTTAAGGCTCTTGAGAAGTTTTCATTTGAATTTAAAACAGCAGAAATATGGCAATCTGGAAACTGTGTGACTGGGTAAAAAGAAGGTCAAAAGGAGAGGAGAGAAGAAAGAAAGGCAAATGCTACACAGAAAAAAAAGGGTGGCTTGTATTCCTATTTTCATGCATCTATTTTGTTTATATGACATTTTTCTCTTATTTTAATGTATATTTTAGCATAGTTTTAGCTTTAAGTTACTACAGCATGTAAAATGAAGAAAATAATAGTATCTATTTTGTAGAGTTGCTTTGAGGATTAACTTAGTTAAAGCTCATTAACGTGCATCCAACAGTGCCTAGGATTTCTCATGATTCATGCTGATAGTTTGCCAAGTGGAAATTACAAAATAAGCCCCGATAATTTGAAATTGATAGATATTTCTCATTGCCATTCATCTCAAAGAACCTAGGGGGCAGCACTAAACTGTATTCAGTTTAAATATTTTAAATGCTTTCTGTGAAATATACTTTGTTCACTTCATTCCCTTTAGTAGGCTAGATGTTCAACCCTGGAAGATTAAATTGGAGTGTTTAGACAGCTTCTCTTGGTGTCTGGGAGCGGACTTTATCCAAATTGCTTATGCTTGGGTTGGTGGTGGTGGTGATGGCGGAGAGTATCTGTAGGTAACCAGTTATCTTGGGGTTTTCCCAGGGTCTGTGTAAGATCAGGTGCCTGATCGGAACAAAAGAGATGGAATATGGAAAGCAGCAGCTGCCTTCCTGTGGTGAGGTGAATGGAGAAGCACAGAAACGTGAAGATCAGCATTTTAATATTTGTATTAGAAGCAGCACCAGCCTTCGCTGTACCTTTCTTTAGGAGCTGTTTAATACATCATAAAAGCAAAGATACAGATCAAGAGGTTTTTAGGAAAATAAAAACCCCTTGATCTGAACTCAACTTGTACCTTTCTTGGTCTTTTTCCTTGTTCAGAACCGCCGTGCCATTGTCTGTATCACTGTCAACTGCTTCCCACACCATCACAGCTCAGTGTCACCAGTGCTGTGCTAGCTATGAGAAGCTGCATGTTTGTTATCCATAAGTCACAACAATGTTATTCTTCTGCAAGTTAATTTTTTAAAATGTTTTTAATGTCTGTAAATAAAATTGTTTCAGTTGGGTAAACTGTCAGGAGGCAGCATTACTTCTTGCACTATCAGACTGTGAAACTAATCCATCCACGCAGTGCCCTGATCTCGCCTTCTGGCAATTTTTCAGCAATCCTCAGAGGTGGCCTGTGTGTATTGGTTGGTAGCACAAGTAGGAAGAGGCAGAGCTGCTGCCTGATTTCTGATAGATGCCTGGGGTGCTTCCCTGTTTGAGCTGAGCATCCTGCAGGCCCTCTCGAGCCTGTATGGAGAAAGGCTCCTACAGTTCTGAGAAACATGGTGTTCTGGCTTCTTAATTCCATTAGTGCTGGCAGAGTGGTGTTACAGGAAGGCTGGATGTTAAAGTGCATGCTTTTAACGAGTGATGGACCCAGTCCCATGTCAAATGTCATAAGAAGTAAAACTTTGCCATCTCATATCTTTCTAATAGAACTTATTCGTTCCCATCTACTTATTCGTCTACAGAAGAAGCTGTTGCTACAGTCACATCTACTTGTGATTGGGAACAGAGCTATCATTCTCCTCCAAAAATTATACTTGAAAAAATATTATTTATTTGCTAAGGAATTAAATGAGTATACTGCTATGACCTGTTTTATAGGAATAATAGTAAAGAAAATAAACTGCCAGATTAAAACAGATCAGAGAAATCATGCTTGACTCATTAAAGGAAAGAAACAGAGAAAGCAAGATTATATTTTCCTAATAAGAAATTCTGTTGTCATTCCCTATTACTAAACAGAAATTTATTTATATTATTATGGAATGTATGCAGTGTCTTTCTTATGAGGAATTTGTGACATTTTACATAATTTTATAAAATGGATGGTAACTTAGAAATCCTTATAAGGTAGATCTATCACTTTTCAGGGCCCTGAAATTTTGTGGCTATTTTGCAAATATGATACAATATTGCCATCATTGCTAATGTGTGCATAGTTTTCTTTATGAAAAAGTATTTATTACATTTTTAGAAATATGAAAGTAAGGGCAATGTTTTATATATCTTTTTACCCCTTTGGTGCATTATTCATAGCAAGCATTTAGTAAATGATCAGTAGCAGACTGGTAGTGCTGAAGAAGTTACTGGCTGATGAGTGCCTGTCCTAGTTTAAATGCTCTCTGAAGCCTGATGACATGAAGGGACTCTAAAGGAACTTCTTTTGTAAGCGGAAGAATGCTTTTGCAACTAAGTAACCCTGCCTAATTATATTTGTCACAATTATATATATTATCTCAAATCAGGGCAAACCAATGAGACTAACCTTGCACTTTTGATATGTGACAATGTAATACCATATTAATACAAGTAAGAAATCCTACTTTTTACTATCCTACAGAGAAAGATTCGGGTATATATTACATTATTATATCATAATTGGCAATATAAAATATTGTTATATCATAATAAATATAAACTAAACTAGAACAGTAAGGTAAGTTTAGCAGCAACCAAAAAATGCCTGTAAAATGCCAGTGTGTCTTCATAATTGTTAATTATGGAAAGAAACAAAAAGCTAATAATACAAACTGCATATTCAATTTTGCTTAATATCTTGACCTAAGAACACAGGGTTAAAGCTAAATTAAGGAGCATTTGGTTTTCCTCACAGCGTTTCATCATTACGATTAGCCTATAAGGATCTTGAAATTCAAATGAAGAAAGATGAAAATATGAACATTAGTGGCAAAAAAAAAATCGAATCAGAGAGACTTGGTATGGGATTTGGAAATTGCAGAAGGTATGTGAGACTATGCGTTCTTGGATTTCAAACTTAAACTAATTTGCCAATTATGAATGTATTTTCTTTGGGCTGTGTTAATTTCAATTTTAGAAGTATTTTCTTTTTTTTCCCCTTCCCTTCTGTACCTGTTTTGCTTTGCTACAGTATTTAATATAGCATGAAAAGTCCCAACCTTGGTTCTTAGAGGAAAGAAAACAGGCTTGGCCCCACATCAAGCATATATTGGAGTGAATGCCACAAACATGCCTGATATATGTTGATTGTGTTTTGCATGATCAGCTACAGCCTTCACAAAAGTTTAATATTTTTGGAGACTTATATAAGAAACTATGATTATTTTTATTGCTTATGTTTTTAACTCCACTAATAAATTTATTTTTGTTCAGAGTATAGATTAACACATGCTTCTCTGGTGAAAACAAAAGTCTATATGCATTAAGTAATGCCATTTTTTTTCCTCTTTATTCCTGTTTTCTTAAGTGGTATTTCACATTCAGTGACTTCAGACATGCAGACCATAGAACAGGAAACGCCCATCATGGCAAAACCGAGAAAAAAGTATGGTGATGACAACGATGATTCATATTTTACATCTAGCTCAAGGTAATCTATTAAAAATCATCATTAAAGTGTCATTTTGAAGAGCAATGCCTAATATGGACTTATTAGTTTGTTTGCGTTAGGAGCAAGTAAAAATCAATTTGCTTCATTGTTTTTAAAAGCTTGGCCTGGAGCCAGGGCTGTCCTTTAGAATAAAAATTGGTAAAATATTTGTAAGCAGACAGTGTTAATATTAAAATGGTTGATAATAAAATCAACAACTGAGAGTTAAAATTTGAGGTAATAGGGATGTGATTATTTGAAATGTGAAATTGGAGAAGTATGCAAAATCCCAAAGGTATCTATTAAGTTGTTTAGTCTTACTTTGACAGCTGTTGGAATAGTTTTCAGCTATGCCTTAGGGCTTCAGCACATTCTTTTGGTCCAGAATACCAGTTTGGGGAGTCTCCAATTAGCAGGATAGAGTATGAAACTCTATTAGTACGTGTATTTTTATTAACGCCAAACACTCTTGCACGTGATGGGATGTGAGGACGAAGCCTGGGTCCCTGTCCTTCAGCACTCCCTGCCTAACTGAAATGAGAATCATAACTCTGGTGTGAAGCAGACCATGGAGAGTGCCCTGGCCCAGGTTCAAGCAACCCGCGGGGGCAAGGAGAGCGAGTTGCAACTTGAATCAGCCTACTTTGCGAGGTTCTTCCAGGAACCTTACCAGCACAGGGAGAGGCCTGCTAAAAAGGCACCAAGTAAACCTAAGATTCTACTGGAGATGGGCATCCCGCCGAGAAGCAGAGGGGGTAAGAGTATAGGCCCAGAAGTGAGACAGCCCACATTTAAATCCTGGCTCTGCCACTTACTGGCTGTGTGACCTTGGACAAGTTATTTAACCTCTCTGTGCTGTAGCCTCTTCATCTATAAATTAAGGATACTAACAGTACCTACCTCATGGAGTCATTGTGTTCATACAAATGGAGCATTTGGAACAGTGCTTGGCTATTATTAATATTATGTGTAGCTGCTAGTATAATAGAGAAACTCAGTTCAAGGGACCACGTATTTTAATCTAAATGTTTAATTACTATTGTTACTAATAGATGGAACAGTGACCATGTTGAAGACAATCTTCAGGTTAGGAGTTCATGAAACTTGAATGTCAGTAATGGAGTGACAGTGATTACCCGTGGGCTCCATCAATTACATCTCAGAGGGTGTTAGAATTACCTGCCAGTGGGAAGCGGCTGTGGCTCAATCAGTAGGGCTCTCGTTTACCATATGGGAGGCCTCGGGTTCGGTTCCCGGGGCCTCCTGGTGGGGGCAGGCCCGCCCGCACGGCGTGGTTGGCTGACCCAGCGAGCGCAAGCAGCAAGGGGGGGATAGATGAATGAATAAATAAATAAAATCTTTAAAAAAAAAAAAAAATTACCTGCCAGTTATGTGGTCTCAGAGCATTTTCTTAGAAGATGTAAATATATGTTAACTATTAATCAGAGTCTAATTTTCAAATTATATATTTTCCTATCAAAGTTCATAGAATTGTTCGAGGAATTGTATAAAGAGAACTATCTTTTCTAAAAAATCCTCTAAGCATTGCTCCAAATTATTTCAAGTCCATGTATTTTATAAAAAGAAAAAAGAAAAGAAATTAGTAGTGCAGTGGTGCTTCAGTTCAGTACTTTCAGGAATTGGATGGCTTTATCTTTTATCTTGAATAATCCATATAATGTACCAGGTTTCACTTTATTTAGAAGTTATACCCCCTGTTGTTCCTTTTAAAGCTGTTTGAAGAAAATACATTTTATGCAAAGTAAAATTAAGTTGGTAATTAGATTTGCAAACTGCATGCATGTCAGATGATTTCAGATATGCCTATTAAATGAGGAAATTCTTGGGAATGTGGGTTCCCATTTGCCTGCTTGGCTTCTCCACAACACATTGTTGGCTGTTTCACTGCTCATTATCAACCCCTAATAGTGTAGCTAATAGTGTAGGAAGGTAAAGAAAATAAATCTCAAGTTAAATCATATTAAGGAGACAACTTTTGGTCCTTGACTTCACTGGGCCTGTGAACTGGTTTACCAAAGCGAGGCTGATTTGAGCTAAGAAACCCAGGAAGATGTGTAAGGCAGCATTTCCTCACGGACAGCCTGTGGACTGTCCCCTGATGAGAAGGAAGAGAGTTCCGTCCCAGGCAGAGTGCAAGCAGGGGCTGGATGGCCACCGGGAAGGGTACAGAGTGGGGTATGAGCATTGTGTAGTGGTGGTTGGACCTTCAGGGTTCTTTACAATTCTGAGATTGTGGGAGGATTTTGCAGATTTAGCATCACACCAAGGAGATAACATTTTTCATTCATATAAACCAAAGTGCTTATCTGAGTATGTAGAGGCATTGGATTATTTTTAAATGATGAGAACATTAAAAAATTGGAGAAAGAAAGCCATTCTGCTTAGATCCCACTGACTACACAGCATTCCCTGCACTGGGGGAAGGGGAGCATCTCTTCCTACCATTCTCCCACGAAAGGCCCTCTGTACTCTTGCACAATGCAGGAGGTGTCCAGCGCCTCGCTGGGAGCCAGGCAGATGCCTGGCCAGGCCTCTAGCTACCCCTTGAAAGGACAGGGTGACTCTGACTGACTAACGGCCTTGGCGCACTTGCCCCCCATTAGAAATGCACCAGCCCTCCTCAACTTTCAGATCTTTATTGACTTTCTAATGTTTTGACTTCTAGAATTCAGTTCTTAATTCTTTTTACATTATTTTTGCCCTCCCAACCCTGAAAACATTCCTTAAAATCCCATCAAAAAGCATCTTACTGGGAAGCGGCTGTGGCTCAATCAGTAGGGCTCCCGTTTACCATATGGGAGGCCCCAGGTTCGGTTCCTGGGGCTTCCTGGTGAAGGCAAGCCCGCTCGCACGGCGTGGTTAGCTGACCCAGCGAGCACAAGCAGCAAGGGGGGGATAAATGAATAAATAAATAAAATCTTTAAAAAAAAATAAAAAAAAAAAAAAAAAGCATCTTACTACATCATATCTGATTATGGCTATAGACAATTGTCTATTCCATTTAAGGCCACATCGACTTCATAAGACTGAGCAAATTGTTCCCGTTTCATTATTTTATGGCCAATACATAATTACATTGTTTATATCCTGGAAATAATGAAATTTGAGACAAAACAAAAACCAAGCATATGGTTGATCTTATTTTTAATAGAAACAGCAAACACTCTTGCATAATTCATAATATCAAGTTCTAATGGGCTAATGAATAATTTGGAAGCAAGAAGAGCTCTTCATGGAGTAAATTGGCTTGCTTTCAGAGTCCATGTTTATTTTACCTCAGTTGCCAAAGTACCTAATAGTGCCCTTGTTCTACTAATCACAGTTACCTTACCTGGGAAAAAAAGGTGTTTGTATTCCCAGCAGACAGCCTGCAAGTCATGATAAACAGTGCACCAAGGTCTCTGGCAGGAATCTAGTGAGTGTGGTCTATATGAAAATGCCATCTGCTCCCAGGTTTCAGACCATAAATAACTGTTTCATAGCAACCCTTTGAAGTAGGAGAAACCTAAAGGATTCCTGAAGCCCCTTAAAAATCAGATAAAGCCCCACAGATGTCTGTCTCATGACCTGGAGCCAGTGGTGCCTCTCCTGAAGTTTCTCAGGGCCCATCATCCTATAGGTGCTAATTAAATATTTCTAAAATTCCTCTTTGAATTGGTCTTACTTCTTTCCCTTGGGCCCTTACAAATAAGTCCTTCATATATTTGAAGATAATTTTCCAGGCCAGCATGCATCCCACCCCTTTCAAACCTTCCTCCTCTGATGTGACTTGAAGTTCCTTGTCATCCTGGTCTCTCTTCTCAGTACAGGCTCTGAGATTGTTCTGTTCCTCCAGCAGAGCATTAACCAGCTCTAGGGAGAGCATGAGTGGCCTGGTTGGTTTCCAGCTGAGATCCAGGTACATTTTGTATGCTGCATTTTCACTCCTGGAGAGAGAGGCCAGTGTGACACGAGATGTTCTTAATGACCTTGCCAAAGAAGGCAGAAACTACATTCTCTCTATTATCCATATGAATAGCATGCTTACCCTTTCCTCCCCCCTTTTTTTTTTTGCCAGGAAAAAAGAGTATATTTGTTTTTAGCAATTTTTTCCCCAAATCTTATCTCATCTGGGCCCCTGACCTATTTGTTCTTACTGGTTCATGCCACTGTCTTAGATTCATCTTTGATGTGCCCTTCCAACAGCCCAGGCTTTCCCTCTTCTGTACAGCTTCTCACCATGGAGCTTGTTGCTTATCCTTGTTTCCTATGTGTTTCCCCATTCCTACCCTCTGGAGAAAGCCTGGGTGGCATTTTAAAGCTTCTGCACTCTCTCAGTCATCTTTCCTTTCCTAAGGCTTGCACCTGGAATCTGCCTCTCTCTCCTCTGAAATTCTTGAAATCTGCCCTTATAAGGAGCACATATCTGGTCATGCTCTTTTTCCATCCTAACTTGTCATAGATTCTAAGATGACATGATCACTTTTTATTAAGGGTCCTGGCACTTCCACCTCACCTATCAATCTCTGTCCTCTCTATCAGGCACACTCTGCTGCTCTTGGTCGAAGATTTTTCTCTAACCATACAGGACTAAAACCTGCCACTTTCTTCTGCTCTCTGAGCAACACCCAGTTCAGTGATACTCAGCTGATGGAAATACATGACTAGCCAGAAGGCCGGCATCTCCTCTGAGACATTTACAGATGAGGTCAAGTTTACTTTAAGCTGCAGCCTAAAGAGTATCTGCAGGGAAGCGGCTGTGGCTCAATCAGTAGGGCTCCCGTTTACCATATGGGAGGCCCCGGGTTCGGTTCCCGGGGCCTCCTGGTGAAGGCAAGCCCGCCCGCATGGCGTGGTTAGCTGACCCAGCGAGCACAAGCAGCAAGGGGGGATAAATGAATAAATAAATAAAAATCTTAAAAAAAAAAAAAAAAAAAAAAAATAGTATCTGCAGAGCGGTCCAGTGGTCAATAACCTGTCGCTTTGTATCTGAGTTCATGAGGGAGCTAATTTGCATCATTTACATTAAATGGTTGTTATGATCAATGTCTTAAGCCACTCTTAACATGGAGTGAATGGCCAGCAATAAGCTTCTTGAATGGGGTCAGTTCTCTGGGCTTAGCAGCATTATTTGTGACATCTAAGCAGAACTAGACCCAAAGAAAATGAAGTATGTAATTCTGCATTGGATAATACTCAAAGCTGCCATGTGCTATCTGGATAGGATAGGCTTAGTTATGCTGCAGTAATAAACATCCCCCAAGTCTCAACACAACAACAGTTTATTTCTTGCTCACATAAAGTGTGCTGTGGGTACAGGTGATTGTCCAGAGTGCCTGTCCTCCATATGGCACCTTGGTTGTCCAGGCTGATAGAGCTTTCACCTGCTGAGGCTGCACCACCTGGAAAACATGACCTCTTCTCAGGGGCAAGGGAATGGAGGACTGGGCCAGTTGAGCACTGATACTTTAGAGACCTTGGACATGACACACCTGTTTCACTGCTGTTTCATTGGCCAGATCTAGTCACATGGCCATCCCTAGCTTCAAGGGATCAGGAAAGGGCCAGTCCCTCACGTACCCAGAAGTAGAGGACAGCTCAATATGGGGGAACCTCAGTAAGCTCCTCCTGAGTCACCATCCTTCTCTTTCTCATGTAGGTACTTTGATGAGCCTGTGGAGTTAAGGAGCAGTTCTTTTTCCAGCTGGGATGACAGTTCAGATTCCTATTGGATAAAAGATGCCGTCAGAGACACTGAATCAATTCTGAAAGCCACAGGCTGTTCAGACAGGTATGAAGAGCAAAACTATGGTGTTGTGACAGTGACTCTGTGCATCTCAAGGAAAAAAATATTGATAAATAACACGAAAACCTTTTCCAAGTAAATTATTTTATTCTACTTTTTATTAAGGCTATTCTTTTTATTTTAAATACGTGGTTCTAAATCAGGGGGTACACATCAGAATCACCTATGGACTTTTTAAAAACATGTATTCCTGGGCCTCTTTCCTGAAGATTCAGACTCAATGGGTCAGGTGTGGCCAGGTCCAGGGATGTGCTACTTTTCCTTTCACTTTAAAGTATTGTTTACATACAGTAAAATTAATCTTTTTTAGATTACAATCTTCAATTTTGACAAGTCCATAAAAGTCATATAACTACCACTAAAACCAAGATACAAAACAGTTCCTTCACCCTCCAGAATTCCCCTGTGTCCTTTGTAGACAACACCTCCCCCCCACCCCCAGCCCCTGGCAACCACTCGTATGTTTTATGGCTTTACTGTTTTGCCTTTTCCAGAACGTCATATAAACAGAATCAAACAATAACTGGCCAATTAAGCTTCTTTAACTTTTCATGGTGCATTTGCGATTCATCCTTGTTGTTGCATAATCATTCTTGTTTATCCAGTCAGTTGTTGAAGGACATCTGGGTTGTCTCCAGTTTTGAGTGATAAAGCCACTGTAAATATTCACATACAGGTTTTTGCATGAACATAAGTTTTTCCTTTCACTTGGGTAAATACTTAGGAATGGGATTGCTGAGTCATAAGATAAGTTATGTGTTTATCTTTCTAAGAAACTGCCAAGCTGCTTTCTAAAGTAGCTGTAGCAGTTTGTATTCCCACCAGCAATGTATATATGAAAATTCCATTTGCTCCACATCTTCATCAGTGCTTGGTATTGTCAGTTTCTAAAAATTTAAGCCATTCTAAATAAGTATGTGGTTATAGTTCATTATGGTTTAAATTTGTGTTTTCCTAATGACTAATGATGTGTTTATTTCATGAACTTATTTGCTGTCCATATGTTGTCTTTGGTGAAGAGTCTGTTCAAATCTTTTGCCCTTTTTTAAAATTGGATGTTGTCTTATTATTATCTTATCATTATTGAGTTTTGAGAGATCTTTATATATTCTGTATCCAAGTCATTTATCAAATGTTTTGCAAGTATTTCATCCCAGTCTGCCTTCTTTTGGATTGAGTATTGTTTATAATTCCATTTCATATCCACTACTGGCTTAGTATTTATACCTCTTTAAAATTTTTTAGTTTTAAAAAATCCTAGGGGTCGGATGTGGCTCAACTGGTTGGGCGTCCGTCTCCCATATGGAGGGACCCGGGTTCGATCCCCGGGACCTCCCGGTAAAAAAAAAAAAAAAAAAAAAAATCCTAGGTGGTCCTAGGAATTACAATATGCATTTTTAATTTATTAAAATCTCCTTTCAAATAATATTATACCACTTCACACGGATCTTATAACAGTATACTACCAATTGTTCTATCCCATCTTTGTGTTATTGTCATACATTTTAATTTTGTGTATCCTAAATAACAGAATACATTGCTACTGTTTTTGTTTTTATGTAATTATCTTTTAGAAAAATAAGTGAAAAATGAGCTTTACATGTATCTTCATTTATGCTATTTCCAATGCTTTTCATTTCTTTGTATAGATTCAAGTTTATACCTGGTTTCATATTCCTTGTGCCTTAAGAACTTCCTTTAATATATCTTGTAATGCAGGTCCACTGTCAATGGATTCTCTCAGTTTTTGTTTTATCTGAAAAAGTCTTTATTTCCCCTTCAGTTTTGAAAAGTAGTTTTGCTGAGTATGGAATTCTGGGTTGATGGTTTTTATCTTAAATGTCACCCTTTGTCTTCTGGCTCACATATTTCTAACAAGAAGTTTGCTGTAATTCTTATCTTGGTCTCTATATAATGTGTCTTTTTTCTTCTCTGCCTGCCTTCAAGATTTTCTCTTTGTCTTTGTCCTGCAACAGTTTGAATATGGTATGTCTGGTGGGTTTGGGGGGATTATTTATCTTGTTTGGTGTTCTCTGAGCTCTTTGGATATATGCTTTGGTGTTTGTCATTGATTTTGGAAAATTATTGGCCATTATTTCTTCAAATATTTTTCCTGCTCCCATTCTCTGTTGATTTCTTCCTTTTTTGATCATGAGTTGTTTTTCTTGCTTTTTTGTGTACTTGTGTTTTTTACTGAGAGTGGCATCTTATGTAGAACAGTAAAAACTAATGTCAACTAGATTTATGCTGACAAATTGGCATGCCTTGTCTTTTCATAGGCCTTTAGTGTGGAGAGGTTGTCAATCTAGTTGTTCTTGCAGTGGTTCTACTCACTGCAGGATTTAAATTCCTCTCGTGTTCCTTGTGTTTAGAATTGGGGGGTAGGGGGGAATCTGACTTGATTTGCCAGAGGGTTTTTCTCAATGTATATACTCTACTCTCAGCTCTAGGTCTTTTCTGGCTCCTGCTCCACAGAGGTGGTCTCTTTCCACACTCTTACCCTCTCCTCGCAGTAGGTTGCTGTTAGTTGGTGTTTGTGAACCTGGTGGTGTTAGGGAGGGAGTGTTCTCTGTTGTCTAGTTTAGCCTTAGTCTGAGGCAAGCCCTGTGTGCTTTGATTTGGGGATGGGGCAGTGATTCCGCCTTCCCTCCCCCAGGAGACCAAAGACGGTCTGGGCACAGGACATATTCCTTCTCCTCCCCAATGAGTAGAGGGTTTTTTGTTTTGTTTTGTTTTTGTTTCCTTCCCTCAGCCACGGTAAGTCTTCTCCTGTGCCCTGAGGATGACAGGACCTGTGGCTCCATCTCCAGTGGCTTAAGGCTTTTGGTACCTGGAAGAGAAGGGTCTGAGGAGGGCCTTCCTCCTTTCCCACAGCAGCTGCTGACCACCCCGCTCCCCCAGGCCTGCACTCCCTCTGTCACACCAGCCCGTACTTGGCCTTTAGCAACTCTTTAAGCTTTCTAGCTGATTTCTTACCAGGCTCTTCAGAGTCCAGCATCTGCCTCCAGTAAACAAGTGCTTGTGTCCCTTCTCCCCTTGCAGGCAACTTTCTTTCCTTAGATTTTGGGCTACCTGGTTCACCTGTAACCTCAGCTCTTGATTGAGTTCAAGAAAAGTGATTTTGCAAGTTACCTGGCAAAAGGGGTGGAGCAATAGTCCCTCCAGCTTCCTACATCCTAAGCAAAAGTTGGATGGGTTTTTTTTTTAAAAGCCCCACAGGTAATATGATGTGCATCACCAGCTGGGCAACATTCTTAATGTGGAATTAACTAGATTGTAAGCACTGTGAAGAACAAGTGCAAGGGGGCACTACTAATAGTTTGGGACAACAGGTATAACCTGGGCTTGTCCAGGTAACCGGGATGCATGGTTGCCCTACTCATCCTACAGCCTATGTGATGGATAGCAGCGTCCAGGGTACATTACCAACAGTGTATCCAGTAGTTACTAATGGATCCACGAAACTGATATTTGAAATAACAGACCCATTTGAAACAGGAATATTCCTTCAAATGTTGTGTGGCTTGGATATTTATTTATTATTTTATTAGAACATTAAGGCATTTTTAAATGCCCTTAAATCCTTTTACAAAATTACTGCTGTCAGAATTACCATATATGAAAGATCAGGCAGAGATCACCTGCCATCTTGCTTAACACATGACAGCTGACTTTGGTACCTCAAGTTGGACTTTCCATGACCTTGGGACTGTAAGATTTTACCCCAAATAAATAACCTTTAAAATGCCAAAAAAAATAAAAGAATTACCATGTAACCCAGCAATTCTACTCCTAGGTATATACCCAAAAGAGTTGAAAGCAGGGATTCGGACAGGTAATTATATACCTATGTTCATACTGCATTATTCCCAATAGCTCAAAAGGGGAAACAACCTCATTGTCCATGAACATATGATTGGATAAACAAAATGTGTACAATGGAATATTAGCCAAAAAAAGGAATGAAATACTGATATGTGAATGGACCTTGAAGGCATCATGTTAAGTAAAATAAGCCAGACACAAAAGGACAAATGTTAATATTGTATGATTCCACTATATGAAATATCTAGAATAGGCAAATTCATAGAGACAGAATCGAGGTTTTCATGGCCAGGGAAGAGGGAGGGGTGAATGGAGGATTATTGCTTAATGGGTACAGAGTCGCTGTTTGGAGTGATAAAAAGTTCTGGGAATGAATGGTGCTGATAATAGTACAACCTTATGGATGTAATTAATGCTGCTGAATTGTATACTTAAAGGTGGTTAAAATAGCAAATTTATATATATTTATAATATATATATATATATCCACAATAAAATTTTTTTTAAAAAGAGTAATAGTTCCTATACTTTTATGTAAATGTGTGAGTTTGAATTAAAAGAAGTCTTACATGCAAGCCTTTAATTCTACACTTAACTGTGGATCAAAAGATTCAAGTTTAAGAAAAACTTGTTGAGAAATAAGAAATTTCGAGTAAAAGATTTTTTTAAATTACTGCTGTAAGCTTTTAAAAACAGAAAATTGTACATGTATGTATTATAAATGAGAAAAGCATTTGCCTCACCTCAAATTAGTTTAACCTATTTTGGCTCTTTTTAATTGTAGACCTACTGCTCGCCGCAAGCCAGACTATGAGTTGGTTGAAAATACAGATGAGGCCCAGAAGAAGTTTGGCAATGTCAGAGCAATTTCATCAGATATGTACTTTGGAAGACAAGACCAGGCTGATGTATGGGTCCAGCGCGTTTCTGTGCGGCCCCTAGAGCAGGAAGGCAGGCATGGGTGTGGGAGGGGCCGGCGGGGGCAGCTGAGTGAGGAGGACCCTGGGGCTGCCCGGGGCACTGGGCCAGGACCCCACCCGGGTCTGTTTGGCTGTTGCCTGGCATCACTGCCTTGGCCTGAGGTGCGATGGAAAGGCAGGGGCTCTCTCTCATGTTTCTCTTATTTCTCTCTGAATTTCCAGTAGCCATTCATAGAATGTTTTTTTTTTTTTAAAGATTTTATTTATTTATTCATTTACACCCCCCCCTTGCTGCTTGTGCTCGCTGGTCAGCTAACCACACCGTGCGGGCGGGCTTGCCTTCACCAGGAGGCCCCGGGAACCGAACCCGGGGCCTCCCATATGGTAAACGGGAGCCCTACTGATTGAGCCACAGCCGCTTCCCTCATAGAATGTTTTGAATGAATTTCAGGTGACTTTTTTATACAATTGTAATTTATTGTTGAATAATTTGTAATCATAGCTAACTGAAGCCTATAAAAAATTTTTTTGGGGGGAAGATATTTTTAGGTTGTGATCTCCTTTCTCAGAAATGTTTAATGAGCTCATTTTAGTGGATTCTACTTAAGCACTAGGACTCAAATGGAAAGGGAAAGATGGAGGTTTTTCTTCTAATTCTGAAGTGCTCCTCTGCTTACATAAAACTCTTGGAGATAAGTGGTATTGGACTAGGCTTCTCAGACTGCACTGAAGTGCACTGATCTTCTCTTGCAGCAGTAGGCTCACCACCATTGCACGGGTGTTTAGAGTAGCCCCTTCACTGTTCCTGCCCCCGCCCACCCCCGTGCCCTGCTGGTGTCTTACCTGCTCATGTCTCTGCAGCAGGGACCACCCCACTCCCTGCGCCCGGGCAGAAAAGAGGCACCCAGCTCCTGCTGAAGGCAGCTCCTACCGCCGCTGCCGAACCTCAACTCCTTGGTTCTCCTGCGGCACCAAGTACCTTGTGGCATTAGTCATTCCCTCCCTTTCTTCTGGCTCCTGTACAACCAAAAGATCTTCCTTACTAAAAAAAAGAAGCAAAACAATTGAAACCCTCCCTCACCCCTGCTGCCACCTCTCTCGACCATTCCTCAGAAGAGCCCTCTCAGGGCCTTGTCTCCTTGCCCTCCCCCATCTGCCCCAAGCCTGTGTTCACCCTACTGGATCTCTCCTTAGCCTTTGACTTACTCACTAGTTTCTCCTTGGGGCATCTTCTCTCCTTGACTTAATTTACCTCTTTCTGGGCTCTAGCAATAATCCTAACAACAGCAGCAACTCCCATGTGGGGGTGCTGTTTGCAGCCTCTAAGTGCTTTGCATTCATTTGCTCGTTTTAATCCTCAACAGCCCTGTGCCCCGGGTCTTGTTATCATCTCCATTTCACACCAAAAGTTTCAGCTGCTTGCCAAGTTCGCACACAGGACATGGCAGGGCCAGGATGTGACCCCACAGTCTCCTCTGATGTTCTCCCCCTCCCCCTGCTCCTGCTGTCTTTCGTCCACACCCACCCCCAGCACGCAGGCCCATCCCTCCTGGCTGAACCACAGCCCTCCATGGCTCCCTGCCCTTGCCCACACCCCTCCCTCTACCTGGACAGTCTTTCCCTCACCCCCATGTCTGCCTGGTGAGCACCTTTTCACCTGTCCAGGTTCAGCTCTATGATGCCTTTTGTGTCTGGGGGAGAATTGACACCTCTGTCTGTGGCGTCTCCGCTCTTCTCTCCAGCTGCCTTCATGAGAACGTCCTGGCACTTTAGCATCCTTAGGTGTGTGTATGTCTCCACCTAGCACATGCTCAGCACACAGTCCACACCCACTAACTGCATGTGGAATGAGCAGGTCAGTCTTTCTGAAACATGTATCTGATAGCGTTCGTTCCTGCACAAGGTCCTTCAAGGGCTCCCCACAGCTGACAGGACAAAGTCGAGAACTCGAGTGGGGCCTCTCTCTTCAGTGGTCCTCCTGCCCCTCTCCTTCACATGCTTTATTTTCCAACCAACTGAACTTTGCAGTTCCCCATGCAATTCTTGTTCCACTCTGCCTTTATACATCCTATTCCAGAAGAGTGGTGTGCCTCTTTTGTTCCTGAAAATTTTAGACGTCATTTGAATCTTACTGTCTACCCCCAAGGGTAGGTTCACGAGAAACAAAACACTTTTGTAGTTTGTGTCCCACCGTGGGGTAGACCATGGCTTCCCCATTTCCCCTCAGTGCCTCCCCACTGCACCTCTCGTGCCTGCTGTAAGCCTAGTGCACAGCAGGAGCCGTGTGCACAGGGGCCGGTGGGCTTCCGCCTGGCTGTAGGACTGCCCGGGAGCCACCGTGAGAAGGGGAGAGAAGGCAGATCCCTTCTGAAATTCTGGAGTATTCTAAGGAGAGCCAGAAGTAACTCTGAATTGAACATTATCACAGGAAGTCAGTTTTAAGCCCCCCAGTCTCTGCAAACTTATTTTGAATCTTAAGAAAATCTAACAGAGCCAAGGACTTAAATAGGAAAGAAAACATTTCCGGTGTTGGAAGTGAGAAGCAGCACTTGAAATCTTTCAAACACAACCCATCCCTCGCAGAACAGGGAGGAGCAGCCAGGGATCCGAAACATCTAATCTAGGTGCCCTCCCAGAGTAAGCCTTGTCTGCAAGTTGGTGACAGCCGAGTTCATGACAACAGGGACAGGGAGAGAACCTCTGGAGTGGCCTTTCCCGATGGCTGGGATTCCGGCAGCGCCTGGCTCCACGTCACTCTCCGCCTCGCTCTGGCTTTGCCTGGTGCTGAGCGGAGTGCCCTGTGCTGGCTGTTGGCCTGTCTGCCTGCCATCTGCCTTCCAAGCAGAGCATGAGCTTCATGAAGGAGCTTGGTGAAGCGGGGCTGCTGTTGGTATTCGCCGCCATGCTCCAGGGCCAGCATGGTATTCAGGAGCTGCTGGGGAGACAGGCTGGCACAGGCACATTCAAATTACAGCTCTTCAGTGATTCTTTTTATAAAATGCACATGATATTTCCTTTTCCTTATCTATTCTAGTATGAAACCAGGGCTCGGCTAGAGAGGTTTTCGGCAAGTTCCTCCATCAGTTCAGCCGATCTGTTTGACGAGCAGAGGAAGCAGGCGTCAGGTAACGTGGGAGGGACGGAGGAGGGGGCACTCGGTTTGACTGTGTACCTGTCGGCAGATGTAAGACACGTTGGCAGCCATGCTTTGATGCGCTTGTGTCCTCTAAGTCAGGCAGAGCAGGATCTACTATTCCAGGCTTTACACGTGAGGGAACCAAGTCATGAAAGTTAAAAGACCTCCCCAAAGTCACCCAGCAAGCCGTCTTCTGGAACATTGTCCTAGATGAGTATTTTCTGGCATTGTGAGAAAGTGGTGGCATCATAGCCTGGGAAGAGGATGGTGCTGGACTCCAGTGTGACATGAACCACTCACTCCCTGGCTGGGAGGCCTCGATGACTCGCTTCGCTTTTCGCCTCCGTCCCCTCCTCTGTAAAGTGGGGTGGATAATAGCTCCCTCAGGAGGCTGTGATGGCACTGCGTATAAACACCCACCATGGTGCTGGCATGGGGCAGCTGCTTAACCAGCACGTATTGAGCGATCTCTCCCCGGCCCCGTGCGTCAGCAGACAGAGAGAAGTGGGCTACCTTAGCAGTGTCAGTCTTCAGAAAAGACAGAGCACTGGGCTTTGGAAGCAGGCAGGTGGGAGAGGACTGTCCTGTCTCCTCCATCCCTCTTCAGGGTCCAGACCTCAATGAAGGGAGGTATCTGGTGGTCCCAGGGCTGGGGCTGGGGACAAGGATGGCACCTACCACACAGTGGCTGCCAAGAGCCAGAACAGTTCATATTAAAGGGTGAGCAGCATCCTCTGAGGCCAGTTCAGGAACTCAGTTATCAGCATAAGAGCCCAAGGGGTGGGGGTCTCAGGGAACAAGAGCTAGGCATTCAGGCCCAGCGGCCTCAGCACTCCCCTTGTTTCCTGCCCTGGAGGAGCGGGGCTGGGAAGGCAGTGAGCCTCTATGCATGGGGGGGCCAACATGGGGGATTCCCTGGTCTTGCAGCCATAAGCCCAAAGAGAAGCAGCCCCAACAGAGAAGGTCGTGGGACAGACCTAAGTAGTTTTAAGATTTGGGGGATGCTGGAAGATCCACTGTGGCCCTTAGCGTGGCCCCAGTGTGTTGGCTGACAGATTTGGGGGACTGGGGCCAAGGATGCCTGGGGGGCAGCAGGCAAGGCCATGGGCTGCTGAGAGGTTACTTTCCAGGCAGGGAATGTGTCCTGTGCCTCACCCTCCTGCCTCTTACGCAGGAGGTGACTTGTCATCTTGGCCAGTCAAGATTGCTGCCTGGGTGCTTCCCAGCACTGATCTGGGAAAGGGTAGGTGTGGCTCATGGGCTTGTGTTTTTGTCTGTGAACTTTCAGTATCCTGGCCTGTTGTGGGGAGCAACTACCTTTTGTGACCACTCCCTGGCAGGAGGTGCCTTTGGGAGGGGCTCCCAGCAGACCCATCTCCACTGTGGCCCACCCCATGAGTCAGTACTGCATTGCCTTTCAGAAGCCCTGGCACGCCTGGGTAGGTCAGCCTAGAGAAGTCAGCTGTTGAAAATCACCCACTGGTAATGTGTGTTTTTGTAATTCAAGTTGCTGGGAGTTTCACTCTGAAGCATTGTTTTGTCAAGGAAAAAACTTTTGAGATCAAGTAAGACCAGCGTTTCCAAATATTAAAAGAAAAATTGTGGCCAGCCTATGTTTACCTTCCTATCCCCTTTCAGAGAACAAAGATCCATAGATTTTTCTGACCCTATATGGGTCCCAAACTGGTGCATGGGAACTTGTGGCTGTAGTCAGGATGCTCGGCCTCCCCCTCCCTCCTTCATTCCAACCCCGGTGTTGCGGCCCTGCCCACCCGTTCAGCAGCTTCCACCAAGCTCGCTCTAGAGGATGTCTTTAGGAAGACCCTAAACGTAAGTGCATTGAACAGGTCTTACTAAATATTTACTTTCTATCTAGAGTGTGTTTCAGTGAAGAGCCAAAGCTGGTTTTAAGAAGCTGTTCTGTGTTCCTCAGCTTTGAGCATCCTCCATCTGTGAAATATCAGCTTTATTAGGTAGATCATAGAGACTGCTTTTTAATTGCTATGGGAAAAAAAATAAGATGTTTCCAAATTTGAAATGACACTTGATGAAGCAATATACCTTCTGGGATTAACCCAGGAGTCCTGTGGCTAGAGATGAACAGGCTTAGGTCATCTAGGTGAATATGCACCAGCGTTTCTCATGCAGAGTGAAACTGCCGGCCTGTTAAGCAAACATTTACCTCTGTAGACTTCGGGGCCAGTTACAGGGGTCCTCCCTCTCTCCCTCCCTCCCTTGTCAAGTTCCCAGTCTGCCATTTGTCATTTACCTTTAAGGGAATGATTGGGTGGGAAGAACTTAGTCCAGGTTTTCAAAAGTTTAAAAATCTTTGGCATAGTCCTGTAGTCATCTGTCCACAAGTCGCTCTTTTTTCCTTTTTAAAGATATTTTCATTTTTCTTCTAAGTACAAAAACAATATATATTGTAGACATTTTTACAAGTTAAGTACAGAAAAGCATGAAGACCAGAAAACAACTTATCCGTATCTCCACCACTCGAAACACCCACTATTAACAAGCACAGCTTCTTCCATTCTTTTTTCTGTGAAATTTTTTGCATTATCAAGATATGTTTTTGTTTTGTTTAAAAAAAAAATTTTTTTTTTATTCGAGAAGTTGTGGGTTTACAGAACCAGTCACAAATAAAAAACAGGATTCCCATACACCACCCCACCACCAACATCTTGCATTGGTGTGGAACATTTGTTACAATTGATGAAAGATTATTAAAATATTACTATTAACTATTGTTCATAGTTTGCATTAGGTATATTTTTCCCCATATACCACCCTGTTATTAACATCTTGTATTAGTGTCATACATTTGTTATAATGCATGAAAGAGCATTCTTATACTTGTACCAGTAACTTCAGTCCATTGTCTACAATGGTGTTCCCTGAGTTATACAGTCCTGTTTTATCTTTTAATTTTTATTCTAGTAATATATAGACCTAAGGTTTCCCTTTTAACCACATTCACCTATATAATTCAGTGCTGTTAATTACACTCACAATAATGTGTTGCCATCACCACCATCCATTTCCAAACCTTTACAATCAACCCAAATAGAAATACCTTACAAATTAAGCACCAACTCCCCATCCGCTAACCCTAGTCTATCCTCTGGTAACCTATATTCTAAATCCTAACTCTACAAGTTTGCTTATAATAATTAGTTCGTATCAGTGAGAGCATATAATAATTGCCCTTTTGTGTCTGGTTTATTTCACTCGGAATAATGTCCTCAAGATTCATCCATTTGTAGCATGCATCAGAACTTCAATCATTTTATGGCTGAATAATAAATAACCCATTATATAGACATACCACATTTTGTTTATCCTTTCTTTGATTGATGGACATGAGGGTTATTTCTACTTTTTCACTATTGTAAAAAATGCTGCTATGAGCATTTCTGAACGAGTTTTTGTGTAATATATGTTTTCAGTTCCCTTGGGTATATTCCTAAGAGTAGAATTGCTAGGTTATGTGATAACTCTGTGTTTAACCTTTTGAGGAACTGCCAGACTGTTGACCAAAGTGGCTGCACCATTTTACATTCCCACCAGCAGTGAATGAGGCTTCTAGTTTCTCCACATCCTCACAAAGACATGTAATTACTGGATTGTTTTTATTATAGCCGTCCTAGTAGGTATGAGATGTTACCTCATTGTGGTTTTGATTTATATTTCCTTGATGATTAACGATGTTGAGCATGTTCTCATTTGCTTATTGGCCACTTCTGTGGAGAAACGTCTATTCAGATCCTTTGCCCATTTTTTAATTGGGTCATTTGTCTTTATTACTGAATTATGAGAGTTCTCTATATATTCTAGACCCAAGACCCTTATCAGATATATGATTTACAAATATTTGACCCCTTTCTGTGGATTGTCTTTTCAGTTCTTGATAGTGCCCTTTGAAATTCAGAAGCTTTTCATTTTAATGAAGTCCAATTAATCTATTTTTGGGGGGTTGCTTATTATGCTTTTGATGTCATAAGAAACCATTGCCTAATTCAAGGTGATGACATTTTATGGCTATGTTTGCAATTTTTGCATTATCAAGATCTTATATTTTTTTATCCTGCCTTTTTTCGGGGGTGGAGGTTAAACAGTGAGATTTATTAGCTCATAGTTTTGAGACTAGGAGAAAGTCCAAATCAAGCATCAGGAAGGCGATACTTTCTTCCCAGAGATGGTATACTGTGGCTGGCTGCCAGTAATCTTTGGTCCTGTGCTCCTCTGCCACCATAGCAATGCACACGGTGGCCTCCCTGGCCTCTCCTGTTCTGGGTTCCATTGACCTTTAGCTTCTTGCTTCCTGTGGCTTTCTCTCTCTCTGTTTTAATTTCATTTGGCTTATAAAGGACTCCAGTAATGGGATGAAGACCCATCCTGATTGGGTTGGGCCCACCGTAACTGAAGGGCCTCATCAGAAGGTCCTGCTAGAATGGGCTCACTCCCACAGGGTGGACTAAGTTTAAGAACATGCTTTTTGGGACATGCACAGCTCCAAACAGCAACACTCTGTGAGTGTATGTATGTATCCAAGTAAAGAGACATATATGGAAGTTTATCCTGCACTTTTAACTTAAAGTTCTAGGATATTTTTCCATGTCATTAAAAGTTATTTACAAATAAAAAAATAAATTAAAAAAATTAAGTTATTTACATTAAATTAATTGTTTTTTACTGTGGTAATATTTATATAACATAAAATTGGCCATTTTAACCATTTTTAAGTGTGCCATTCAGTGGCATCAATTACATTTACAATGTTGTGCTACCATCTTACCATCACAACCATCCTTTACCGAAATCTTTCTAAACATCTGTAATGACAACATAGAATGGTGCTGAGTATTCTCACTCACTTCTGTAATTCTCCCATGCTATTCAGTGAAAAACCCGTGGTCCTTTCCTGAGGGGGACCTTGGTTTCCAGCAGATGTGGGGAGAACTTGGGATGAAGAGAAGGCTGGGAACATATGCCTGTCGAGGCCACTTTTCTCTACATCCTGAGAACATTCTTCACAATTTAATGGTTCCAAACTCATATTCCTTATTACTAGGGCTGCCTATGTAATTTGTGGGGCCAGTGCAAGGTGAAGATGTGGGACCCCTTGTTCAAAAGGCAGGAAAAAGGAACCATTAAAGGTGGTAAGATATAAAACTTTCCCCTTCTGTCTCTCTCTCAGCTCTTCATGGTGTTCTGTTTTGTTTTTCACTATTTAATGTTGTAAGTAAGAGAAAGAAATTTTAAATTATTAGCATGAACTTTAACATTCTTTTTTGTGCAGTGACAGTTTTAAATGCAAGTAGCAAATCACGGGAATTACATAATTTGTATTTTGTAGCTTGTGTATGCATGTGTTTGTTGTTCTTACCAAAACAGTGGACATAGTACACAAAACAACGCTACTTCTTGGTATCATCTGCCAGTGTTCTCTTCCTTCCGCTTACTGACAGTGAGGAGGGGCCGAAAGGAAAAGCAGCCCTGGGTAGCCCTGGCGTCCCCTTTCTCTGCCTCCCTTTCCCGTGAGTGGTGGGTCAGGGTCTGACGGTTCCGCTGGTGCTTGGTCTCCTAGAATGCCGCTGCCCTCCCCGGCCTTCCAACCAACTTTGGGTTCAGATGAGAAGTGGAGCCTCTCGGGCCGTCTGCGCCGCGCTCAGCCATTCACAGCCGCAGCAGGCTGAACTCGGGCTCAGTTTGAGTCTTGCTGAAGCCCCCGTCATGGCTCCACTGGAGCTCTGTGCTCCAGCATTGCCGGGGGCAGCAAGAACACCGCACGCGCTGCGCCGCTCCTCTGCGTGTGACTGCTGTTGGCCCTTGAACTTCACGTACAAAACCCCAGTTCAGAGATAAAATTATTAAGAACTTTAATAATTCAAACATGGCAGCCAGTGTGGCGCCCCTGAGCGTGGAGCCCAATGTGACTGCGCCGCTCGCAGGCTGTTGGGCAAGAGCCAGAGATGGCTCCTGGACCACTGTCCTGCGGCGGGTGGGGGGGATGGTGGCGTTTTCTTTTGTGCTTCCTTTTCTTCAGGACCAACCTTGAGGCCACCTTTTCCAGAGACCATTCCTGACTGCCTCCAAGTAGTCAGTAGCAGTAACGGCCTGCATGTGCCGTGCCAGCCGCCAGACGCGGATGGTCCCTGTCAAACCTCCTGCCCCGTATGTGGTGGGTTCTGTTGTTAACCCCGCCTTGCAGACAACAAAGTTGGAGCCCGTGGAGGTCCATGGCTAGTGGGTGGAGGTGTTGCAGAGGGAGCCCGTCATCACATCTGCATTCCACCCAACAGGAAGGAAGGAAACAGAAGGAAGAGGGATGCTCCGTTGGCTAGAACTTCCTCTCACGGGCACCTCTTGCTTCCAGGGTTAAAATCTAGGAGTTCTGTACAGGAGGAGGGCGGGGAAGACACTGGGGGACCAGGAGCCAGCTCTGGGCACCTGAACCCTGAATGTGGTCAGTGAAGGGCCTCCACTTGGGCCCAGGACAGGTGCTAAGGAAGGGGCCAAATGTCTGGTGGAGGCGACACAGAGGTGCTTCGGGCTGCCCTGGCTGTGTGCACCTCTTCGGACGTTTCTCAATTTGGAAATTCCTAAGTAGAGGAGCTTCTGCCCAGGCTAGCACCCCACTGACCTCTGTTTCACACTCACCTGGTCACTCTGTACCTTGTCATTTAGCCAAGCAGCTGGGACTGGTCCTTTGTGCTCATGATCTCAGAGTATTTCCTGATTAGCTGTAAATACCCATTTTACAGGTTTGGGCAGGGTCAAGTGACTTGCCTCGGGTAGCACAGCCTATAAGTCACTGCACTGGGCCTCAGTATATAATTGGAAAAGGGCTATAAAACTTGTAAAAAACCACCTGTCACAGCCCTTTATGGAAGTGGAGAGGGGAAAACCCATATCCATGGCACCTCCCATATGGTGGGCAAGGGAACAGTGTGTAGGCGCATCCAGTGTCTTTTTTGGGTGTTGGCTGTGCTGAAGGATAAACTTGTCATTTCTCTTTCATTCTGGGAAAGGAACCTGACCAAGGGCTTCTGTTGCTCAGGGGCAGGTGGGTGTAGACAGGTCACACATGGGGCCTAGAGGGCAGCTGGCCCAGCAATCCCAGTGGAACCACAGAGCTTGGGTTCAGCTGGAGATCACTGGATCCCTCCAGTGTCAAAGGTTTATCAAGAAGTCCCTGTTGTCACATGGGCGTGTGGTCAGATCCACTTGGCTGTGATGGCACAGACGAGCTTTACCTACGCTGGTAGCAATGTTCACGTCAGGACAATCAAAGGTGAAGCAACAGAAACCCAGCTAAAAATGAACCTGAGCAAAAACAGTGAAAGTATTGGCTTCTGTACTTGGGAAGCCTGGTGGAGAGTTTGGTCGATTCAGAGTCAAAGATGGGCATCAGGACGGACAGTTTTTGGATGGCCTTTCTGGGTGACGGCCTCATTCTCTCATACTGGGACAATCTTCACTGTTCTTCCTGGACAGGTGGGTGGGAGGGGGACAGCCACTGTCACAGACAGCTGCAGCTTTGCCTCATCCCAGACAGGAACCCCAGAGCAAGCACGTCTCCTCTCACTTGAGTATATGTGAATCCCAGGGAAGGCTCTGATTGGCCACCTCTGTGTGTGTGTGTGTGGGGGGGGGATAGCAGAGAAGGCGCTCCCAGCAGAAGGGAAGATGGCTTTTACCAAAAGAGGATCAGGGCTGCTGAGCAGACAGAAACCACAGGTGTCTACCCATCTTCCATTCACTGGTATTTATGTGTCAGGCCTTGTGTTAGGCACCTTGAGGAAACAGGCCCAGAGAGGGTAAGGAATTTGTCCAATGGCACACAGCTTGGAAATGGCAGTGCAGAATTTGAACCCATGATGGTCTTTAGACCCCCTGCTGCATCTCTCCTGTGAGGTCTTGTAGCTGGTTCCTGGTGAGGCTGGCGCTTAAACCCAGGACCTGGGCCCACCTCTGAGTCATTTTTCCCTTAGCTGCAACTGCTGCTTGTGAAACAGGAAGGGGAGTGGGATTCATGTTTTCTAAAGTCCCGCCGAGTCCTCTGGACACCGGGTGTGCTGTTCCCTGGGACCTCTGCCCTCACAGAGCGTCCAAAGCTCCCTCTGTGTGAGAGTCGCGAGTCAGCATCTTCTCTGTTTGCAGGGAACTACAACCTCAGCAGCGTGCTGCCCAGCGCCCCCGACATGGCGCAGTTCAAGCAGGGCGTGAAATCCGTAGCTGGAAAGCTCTCTGTCTTTGCTAATGGTGTCATGACTTCCATTCAGGTGAGTGAAACTGGGGTCCCATAGTTTTGAAAATGAGATCTGGACCACTCTTACATTGCTGGAAAAATAAATTTTAAATTACTGGTATTTATGCGTACTACAGCGTAACCCAGTATGTTATGAAAACCAGAAATTACACTTGTATATCTGTTTAAAAGTTTCTGATTTATGGCTTTAGGGAGAATTATTGCAGGAATTCTTATGATCACCATCAACTTTTTCTATATTAGAAAATATAAAGGGGTCGGATGTGGCTCAACTGGTTGGGCGTCCGTCTCCCATATGGAGGGACCCGGGTTCGACCCCCGGGACCTCCCGGTAAAAAAAAAAAAAAAAAAAAGAAAATATAAAGAAGTATTAAAAAGAAAATTAAAATTACCCATAATCCTACCTCACAGAGCTAGCTTCTGTTAATATTTTGGCATATCTTATTTTAGTCTTAGATTTCCATGCATATCTTTTTAAGCTTAAAAAAAGATAATATTGTATATATGATTTCCTATCCTGCTTTTCTCCATGATATTATGTTATGAGCATTTCCATATGATTAAAATTTCTTCAGAGACCACATTCTTCTGAGTGAAGATATATATCATCGTTTATTTAACTATTTCCCTAGTGGATATTTAGGTTGTAATTCCATCTTTTAAGTAAGGCAAAGATGGAACATCCTGGTATATGCAAATTTAAGGCCATTTCTGATTATACGAAAGACTTCTTTCTTGAGCCTTCTTGTTCGGGTGGAGTTGTTCTAGAAGGATTCTGTTATGAAGGGACACCTGGCAGATGCTCTTCCGGCCGCAGGTCAGGGAAGTGAGGCGATGCCCCCATGCGGAGGGTCCCCTAACCTGGGCTCTCCTCGGCGCTGTTCTCACTGCTGTGGACAGCACACTTGGCCCTTCCGTGCCCCTTGGGTCAGCTGAGCCGCACATCGGCCCCCGAGTAGGTGACGCCCCTCTTTTGTAGATGAAGGAACAGACGCACAGACGCTGAGCTGCTTCTGCAGGGTCACTCAGCTGAACCTAAATGTCGGAGTCCAGGGCTCCAGAGCAGGGTCCACACTGGGCCTTTCAGTAAATCCTAGGAGCAGCTGTGCTCACGGCGCTTCGCCTGCGTGCCCAGACGCTGCCCCCGCTTCCCAGCCCCTCCCACGGCGGCACAGGGGCACAGCTAGCCCCCTCTATGCATGAGGAAGCCAGGGCCATAAATGCCAGAGGCAAGATGTTACTCCAAGTCAGGGCAGAAGCCACGCTGGGCCCTCAGCCCGGGCCTGCGGTGTTTGCATCAGGCGCCAGACACCTGGTGCGCTGCGCTGACTGCAATGTCAGTTTAAGGCCGAACATTGAGGGTGCGAGAGCGAGGAATTGAGGCTGAGCACTCGTGAACTTTCATTTTGGTTCTTGTCTCTCTTTAGGATCGCTATGGTTCTTAATATTCATGGCATGATGTCTTTTCTGGAGAGATTCCTTTTTAAATGAACCAGTGCCCACATCGAAAACTGCAACGAAGACCAGGCAGTTTTGCAGATTGTTTTGCTACTTTCACATTATATATACATTTCTGATTTTTAGCATTTCTTTGGAGACATTCTTATTTTGGCGGCAGGGGAAGCTTTGGTGCCATGTCTGTTTTGCGATCCCTTCTGTGCATGCCCACCCTGTGGCACATCCACGCACGCCTTTGCCTATAGACCCCAGCTCCTCCCAGTACCTGGACGGAGCCTTCTTCAGGGGTGTCAGTGCTGCATTTATGCTAGACAGGCCTGGAGAAACAAAATCCACAACACACATTCCATTAGAAAGGAGCGAAGAATAAAAACCAAATTCCAAAAATGACTGGTGTCTCAGTTAACAGATCACTTCATTTATATTTCTATGTGTTAAGGTAATTTAAAAATAATGTTTAAAGTCATCTGTCCCTTTGTAAATTATTTTGTATAATCTATAAATTTAAAAATAATTTTCAGTGAGTGCTTTTTAAAAACTTAAGCTTTCTCATTGCCAAGCGAATTAAATTTGTCTTTTGAGAAGGTATAGCTCGTTGAATTTATGAGAAATGTAAGATGAGAACTCCCTAAGTGCATTTATAAATTGATGTAGTGTACAGAATTAAAACTGAGTAAGGTAAGAAGATACACCTACGAAAATATTTCAGTATGTGGAAAAATAGAAGTTGTAATTGGGTCATTTTGTTAATCTTTTTTATCTTAATCTTGGTTTTCAAAAAAATGACAATGTGTATAAATGAATAAAGAAAAGTAATTTGGCTGTGTTTTAGACAGCATAGAATATATTGTTCAGCACAGTAAAATATATTAATATTTGAAATTTGATGGACCAAAGTTGTGGTTTTAACTGCATATTTGTGAATTTTTCTTAAAAGTTCAAATTTGTAGACTTCTAAATATAATAAACAGTTGCAGCAAATTGTGTTGCCTACATTTTTTATGTAAAGCTTTTGTAATAAATGATAAATTAGAGCTCATGGCATGACATCGATTTACAGTTGAAATAAGCTATAATTATGGACGAATCTGTCTTTAATGCATGTTGGAGCCTGGTGTGCAGCTGTAATTAGCTGGGGTGTGCATGATGGAGTCACAGAGTGGGGTGGCCTTGTTAAAAACGAGGGTCTCTGGGGCAGCCCCCTCCTTGGTGGGCCTCGTGGTCTCTCCTCAGGGGGCAGGGGGTCTTTAAGGCCCCAGGTGTTGATAGGAAATTCCCACATGTTGAGCCTGCTGCAGCCTGGCTCGTTCCATCTGTTCCATCTCACAGAAGCCATCAGAGCAGGTTATGTTCCCACCCGACAAAGGCCAGTGTGGCTTCTAAAGGGTAAGGCCACCGCCCCAGATCCAGATCCCTCCCTCTAACTCGGATTATATAACCTGCTGCGCTTTCTCCCCCTCGTAGAATTTCCTCCCATGGAAGGGCCTCGGCAGCCGTGCTGTCGCTGGGCCTTGCTGGGACACCAGCTCTCCATGACGCAGGGCCCAGCATCCCAGGCTGTGGCCGAGAGGACGCTGTTGAGTGCCTTGAGCAGCACTGGTTCACTCGACGCAGGCCGGGTGCTGGGCTTGCTCCCGCATGTGCGTGCAGGGGTGCGTGCATGTGTGTGTGTGAGAGAGAGAGAGAGAGGGAGAGAGAGGGAGAGAGGGAGAGAGAGGGAGAGAGAGGGGGAGAGAAGGAGGGGCAAGGAGAGAGAATTTGCGTTCTGACCCTATTTATCCTTGGGCTCTGATGCTTTGTTTTGGACTCAGTTTGCATGAGTGCTTCATAGCTTAAAGATGTTGGTTAATATTTATTTTAACTAAATGCCTTTTGGATCTCCTGATCCAGTTACCAAGGAATTGGTGATATGACAGTCCCCTGACCTGGTGTCCATGCACTGCCGGTGTCATGCCCTCAGGCAGGAGGTCCTCTGAGGAGCAGGCAGCTCCCCTGAGCTGCAGCCCCCCACTAGCCAAGGCCCTGCCACTGGGCCAGGCTCAAAGCAGCTTCCAGTCCTGGGGAGCCAGTGGGTAAGCCCTGCTGCTTCATTTGTGCATTTGTTCTTGGGAACAAAGCCGAGTAATGGCCAGAAGAAATTTCTGAGCCTGTGTGCCAAGAGGAGTAGGAAAGCAGGGAGAGCGGGGAGGGGCCAGGGAAGGATTGTTCGGTTTTGGTTTTATATAAGTCTTTACCAGGAACAGATTCTCCTAAAAAATGCAGCATGTTTTGATCACTTTAAAAAGCCGTTGGGAATACAGGTGAGTGGCGGGAGATGTGAGGCCTGCCTTGGCCAGGAAAGTCTTTGGAGGAAGCTTCAACCAGCAGAGAGCCAGAGAGCTCGCAGCAGGGAGGAGGGAGACGAGGCAGGCTCAGGTGGGCCCTGGCTGACCATCCAGCCCCATTTTAAACCGTGGAGGCTCGGGTCCCTCGCCGGGGTGGGCAGGGTCAGGCTGGGCTGAGGTGTTCCCCCGGACAGCAGCCAGAGGGTGAGACCATGTCCCTTTTCTACCCAGGAGCCTCTAGGGCACCCCTCGCCCAGGCTGGCATGGTTTCCTGTGGCTGCCATAGCACGGCCCCCACAGACTTTTTTTTAAGATTTATTTATTTATTTATCTCTCCCCACCCCCTCATCATTCACACTTGCTATGTCTGTTCGTCTTCCTTGTTTCTTTAGGAGGCACCAGGAACCAAACCCGGGACCACTGATGTGAGAGGGAGGCACCTAATCGCTTGACCTACCTCCATTCCCTGCTTTGTTTTATTTCTCATTGTGTTTTCCTTCTTGTGTCTCTTGTTGGATCATCTTGTGTCAACTTGCCGTACCTGCCTGTTGCACCAGGTCACTCTCTTGCTTGTCCTCTTTAAGAGGCACCAGGAACCTCTGCTCTCTGCTTCGTTGTGTCTCATTATGTTTTTCTTCTTGTGTCATTGCATCAGTTTGCCAAACCTGCCCATCATGCCAGCTCACTCTCCTTTAAGAGGCACCAGGAACTGAACCAGGGACTTCCCATGTTGTAGGTGGGAGCTCAATTGCTTGAGCCACATCCACATCCCCCTTTATTCTCTTACAGTTCTGAGGCTGATATCTGCAGGGAGAATCCTTCCTTGCCTCTTCCCAGCAATCCCTGGGCTTCCATTCCTGCCGCAGTCGCCCCATGGCCATCTCCCCCATCTCCCCTCCTCTCTGTCTCCCATCCCCTTATCAGGGTGCCAGGCATATTGGATTAGGGCCCACCCTACTCCTGTATGACCTCCTGGTTTTTTGTTTTGTTTTGTTTTTTACATTTTTATTGTGGTAACACACATACAACTTAGTATCTCTCATTTTAACCCCTTCCGAGTTTAGTGGCTTTCGTGACATATCACCCTGTCCTCGGTTTAACCCACCTAAATCCACCTGTAATGACCCTATTTCCAAATAAGGCCACATTCCCAAGTTCTGAGGATTTGGGCTTCAACATCTCTTGGGGAGACATGAGTCACCCATCCAGGGACCCAGATCCCACCTCTCTGACATCCCTGGGCCCTGCCCCCACCGCAGGAGAAGGTGCTGGCTCGCCCGTCCTTCTGCCGCCAGTGACTACCCTCACTCCCCAAGCTCACACTTTGCTCAGTATCACCTCAGGGACCCTGATCGCCCTTTTGAAAATTGCGGCCTTGCCCCAGCCCCGGCTCTTCCCCTAGTCCTGCTGCTTTTCCCTTTTTCCACACCACCCTGTGCCTTCTGTTTGGGGCTCACTGTCTATCTTGCCCTGTTGGAAAATAGGCTCCACGGGGACAGGACTGGATGTCTTGTTTTATTCACTGGGGTATCCCAAGCGCCCAGAACTGAGCCTGGCACCTAGTGGGTGAAGGGATTCCATCCTCCCAGCACCCCTGGAGGAGGGTAAGGTGCTGGGGCGCCTAGAGGGGTCAGTGCAGGTGACTGGGGTGGTTTAGAACACCCCTTTCCCTTCCCCCACCCAGTCCCCAACATCATGGAGGGCCCCAGGGGCCACAGTGTGATAGAAAGCAGGTGACCAAGGCAGGCAGACACATGGCAGCCCACGGGGGTGGGGCCAGGGGGCGAGCTGAGCACCTGGACACCCCAACGCCTGGCTCTGGCCAGCCCCTGGCTCCAAGGTGGCCTGGCCTCCACGCCACCCCACCGTGGCCTCACCAACCTGCATCCCGACTGGCATGTTCCACTCCCCATGGTGGGCCTGTGCCAGGTGATGGAGCTACAGAGGCTCCTGCGTGCTCCCCTCCCTCTTGTCCAGGTCATTTGTCTCACCTGAAACGAGAGGAGTGGCCATCAGGCCACTCCTTTGCACACAGGCCACCGATGCCTGGCGTCCAAGCTGATTCCTCTCCCCCGGCCCCTGACCACACCCTTTCGGCTTGTGCAGGGCCTCTGGGCAGGCAGCACCGCCCGGCCGGGCCGAGCTTGTCCACCTGGGCCGCCAGGGCCCCTGTGCCCACACCCGGGCTTCAGGGTAGGGCCTCTGACACCAACCGGAGAGGATGGGGGTGCGGCCTTTACATGACTCCAAAACCTGCCTTCCAGAAAGTCCCAGAGTCCCTTTCCCGGGTCCCACCTGCCCCCACCCTCCATGTCAGACGCGACCTGCCTCCCCGGAGCCCCCAGCTCCTCTCCCGGCGCCCTGGGGACCTCCTCTTTCCTTTCATTGTGGCTGGCTGCATCCTTGCCTGCACCTCACACCACACATTGTGCTCTGGAGGGAGGGGGTCACTCGGCCACCAGCTGCCACCACGTGCTGACCATGCATTCATTGTCCAGGCACTAGAGGCCAGTCCGGATGCTCCCCCAAAACATCTGGGACATTCTCCCTCCAGCAAGAGATCCAGCACACCCAGGCTGCCTCTTCCTTCGCTCTCTGCCCCAGACTCCTCCAACCTGGTCCTCCCATGCTGCCATGGCCTTGGTAAGAGGCAGTACCCACCCAGCGCCCCCAGCACCCGCAGCACTTGCCTGCCCAGCTACCCCCAGCAGCCCCAGCACCCCCCAGAACATCCCCCCAGCACCCACTCAGGTCGCCCTGTTGCTGCCTGGCCTCCAGCCTGCCCCGCCCCTCACTGGCCCTTTCAGAGCACCCTGCCCACCTCTCCCCAGCTGGCAAGCTCTCCCCTGCGGGCTCCTCGCCTGTCCTCCCACCCACATGTCCTCCCCTCTGCTCCTTGCACCCCAGCAGCCAGACCCTGCCTCCCCTCAAGGCCTTTCCCTCAGCGGTGGGCACAGTGCCGGAGGTGAACAGGCCATGGGGCAACGGTGGTCCCGCCACTTCACGAGGGGTCCTAGGAACGCACCCTCAGCACTTAGTCACCAGACCTGAGATGACACTGAGGCAAGCCCCACCCCCCACAGGCAGGTAAAGCTTCATGCCGCCTTCATGGAGGAAGCAGCCTCCTGCTGCCCAGCGCAATGCCGTCTCACTGCCTGGCATCCTTCCTTCCTTCCTTCATCCGTCCCAACTCTGTCCCTGTGCTTTCATACCCCCTGTAACCATCATCCAGGCCAGGACTCGGAACTTTCTCTGTGCCCCTTGCAGCCCTGCCCAGCCCCGAAGGGGGTTGCCGTCCAGACCTCAGTCTTGCCCACTCCCCACATTCCTCAGGCTTCGGAGAGAAGGACTTTGAGGCCCCAACGCCTCTGACTGCCTGCGGTAGGTCACTCTCCTGCGGCCGGAGGCTGCCTGCTGGGATGGGCCGCTAACGCCCGCCTGACCACGTGTTCTTTCAGCCTCCATGGGGTCTCCTTCGGGGCAGCCTGGGGGGTGTGGTGGAAAAGAGCCCTTCTTTGGGGGTCCAGAGGCTCGGGGTCAAAGCCCAGCTTGCCACTGTCAAGCCACTGGACCTGGAGACTGGAAAGGGCATTGGAATCTGAGCCTGGATGCCTCCCGGTCCGGCACGGGAGCCTGGTGCAGGGCCGTGCTGGCTGGGATGCCACGTCCTGCCTCCTGTGTGCTCACGCGCTGGGCTCTGCAGGCAAACCGCTGAGGCTGGACCAGGTCTGACGCTGGGGCCCTGGCGAAATGACTGCAGCACAAGCCAAGCCGCGTGCGCAAGCAGCTCTGCCCCCGGAGGTCGACCCACGCGGCACGGGCTCTGGCCCACGCGAGGCTGGGGTCCGCTCGCCAGGGCCCCTCTCCCCCCATGCTCCCAGCCTTGAGCAGTGCTGCTCCCTCTCACAGGTGCTTCTCTCTCGCCCGTTTTAACCCCTGTGCCCGTGCTCATGCTGACCCTTCCACTCCTTCATCCATCCATTCTCAAAGTCTTTGTCTTGTGACCTAACAATCCCAGATTCAAGGGATTGGCACGTGGACATCGATGGGAGCCAGTCTGCCTACCACAAGAGCGCAGGTCTTCTCTTCTCCCTCTTCGGCTCCCACAGGACATTTAATATCCTTCTTCTGTAATCTGAGCAACCCAAGAGAAAAGATCCAAAGGTGGTGACAGCAGCAGTTCCCCCAATAAAACAGTCCAGGTGGTCCCAATGCACAAACATTCACATTATTAGTGTCCCAGAAGGAGAGAATGGAAGAGGGGCAGAAAGAATATCTGAAGAAATAATGATTGAAAACTTCCCAACCCTTATGAAAGATGTAACTATCAATTTCCAAGAAAGACCGCACCCCAAACAGAATAAATCCTAACAGACTTACACCGAAACACCTCCTATTCAGAATGACAAATATCAAAGATAAAGAAGATTCTGAAAGCAGCAAGAGAAAAGCAAAGCATCACATACAAGGGAAACTTGGTAAGATTAAGTACAAACTTCTCATCAGAAACCATGGAGGAGAGAAGAAAGAGATATGATGTATTTAAGGTCCTGAAAGAGAAAAACTGCCAGCCAAGAATTCTGTATCCGGCAAAGCTGTCCTTCAAAAATGAGGGTGACTGCAGAATCTTCACAAAAAAACTTGATAGAATATGTTACCAAAAGACCAGATTTACAAGAGATACTAAAGGGAGTGTTGCAGCCTGAAAGGAAAAAACAAGGATGAGAGATTTGAAGAGTTTAGAAATGAAGATTATTAGGAAGGGTAAACTAAAGGATAAGAAGACAATAGAACGATATGACAATAGAAAACCAAAGGACAAAATGGATCAAGTAAGTAATGCCTTTACAGTAATAACATTGAACGTTAATGGATTGCAATCTCCAATGAAAAGACATAGACTGATAGAATGGATAAAAAATATGCACCATCTATATCTTGTCTACAAGAAACCCGCCTCAGACATAAGGACACAACCAGGTTAAAAGTGAAAGGTTGAAAAAAGGTATTCCATGCAAATAATAACCATAAAAGAGTTGGAGTAGACCAGATAAATGAAAATAACAACATTATAGTATATGAACAATAATTACTCAGTGCAACCGGCAAATTGTTCCTGTGATCAGTATCCTGTAAGTTTCTTCATACAAAATAAACACTTGCTTTTAATTGAGGAGGCTGGAGAAGAGATATATTTTTGGATACTTCATTTTTCTTTAATCCTTTTTTATGCATACTCATTAATTAAAATAATTCATCTGGATCAATAATGATTTAGCATGTCTGCTGTTGAAAAAAGATTTTGAGTTTTTCTGCCTCATAAAATGATGAGTTGGCATTTTGTTATCTGCTGTAATTCATTCCAATAAAATGTGAAGATTCCCAAGTAGGAATTTGTTTATCCAGAAAGAATTATGGCCTAAATGGAAATTAAATAACTAAACCAATAATTTATTTCATCCTTAGAGATTATTATGTCCAGTAGTTAGAGCTGTAATATAAAAATTAGGATTATGTTATAATTAATTTCTATTATATTAGAATTATTTACATTTATAAATGTTTGTTGCTATACTATCTATTTCTTATAATTGATTATATTAAATTTAAGCTGGCCTTGCACTCTCTTTTAAAACTTGTAATTTCTTTCAATCTATTTTTCTATTTATTTTGCAATTTTACAAGAAAGGTCTTTTTAACAGCCAAAAAAAAAAAAAAAAGCCATTGATTATGCACTTTGGATAGATCATATGATATGTGAATATATCTCAATAAAACTGCTTAATAAACAAATACTTGCGCAAGAATAGTCAGAAATAGCAGCTACATACAGCAGGGGAAACAGAGAGATTGAGAGGGGAGGAATTTCCTTGTTTGTTTGTCTGTTTTTTGTTTATTATTATTATTATTGAAAAGTAAAAATGCTTTAATAATGATTGAAGTGATGAACGCACAACTATGTGATTATACCAAATACCATCAATTGTACACTTTGGACAAATTGTATGCTTTATTAATAAATATCAATAAAATTGATTTGTTTAAAAAAAATAGGGTGGGTTGGGAGAAAAATAAAACAAATGTAAGATATGGGGGGAAAAAAAAAGCTCCCAAGGTAATATACCAGAAGTGGGTTGGCTTTTATAATGGGGATTTATTAACGTATAAGCTTACAGTTCCGAGGCTGTGAAATTATCCAAATCAAGGCTTCATCAGGCAGTGCTTCCCCCCAAAGACCCGGATCCTGGAAGCCGCTCTCACACGGCAGGGCACGATGGCGGCAGCTGCTAGGGCACTCCCTCTTACGCCAGGCTCCCTGCAGCGTCTCACTTTGTGGCTTTCTCTCTGCTTCTGGGATCTGTTGATTTCAGTTTCTGGCTTCCAGGGCTTTCTCTCTCAGCTTCTGTGGGGTTCTCTGTCTCTGCGGCCCCCTTTCTCTGTATTTATCCATTTACAAAGGACTCCAGTGAGTGGATTAAGAGCTACCTTGGGTCACGCGTTACTGAAGTAATATAATCAAACAGTCCCACCTACAATAAGTTCACACCCACAGAAACTGTTCAAAAACAGGATTTTCCAGGGTGCATACAGTCTCAGACTACACAGTCCCCCTCCCAGTGAGTCCTGCAGCCAATGTGCCCCTTGTATGGCAACAGAAGAGCTGAGAAGCTCTTTGGTGTCTTACTCTTAAATATGCGCAGAGAGCTCAGCATCTCCACGTTTCAGAAAAGCACATGATATGAAAAATGAAGACCAAGCAAAATTAGAAAAAGGGCAATTTAGAGGCAAATAAAATATTTTAAACTATAATTGGAATCCTCTAGGAGATAGGAAAAGATACTACACCTATTAAACAAGAACAGAGCACTATAAAATTAAACAATTGGAAAATAAGAACGAACTCTTGTAAATTAAAAATATAGCAGGATAAAATAAAAGGAAGCTCGAGAGAAGGGTAGAAAAAGAAGAACTATCCCAAAAAGCAGTGCAAAAAGTGGAAGTGAAAAAAGGAGATAAAATATCTTTTTAAAAGTACAGAGTCAATCCAGCAGGTCTAGCCTCTGCATAATCAGAGTTTTAGAAAAAGAGAATAGGAAAAAAAAAAAAAAAAAAAATAGAAGGAAATCATCAAAGAAAGAATTCAAGAAAATTTCCAAGGAAGTACATGAGTTTCCAGAATTCAATGGACCTACTGAACATTCAGGGCAATGTATGAAAATGGTCCCCTCCAAGGCACATCATTGTAAAATTCCAGAACACTAAGGCAAGGAGACAATCCTAAAATTTCCCAAGAGAAAAAAACAGGCTTCACACAAATGGCTAGGAATCAAAACAGCCTCAGGTTTCCCAACAGCACACTGGAAGCTTGAAGAAATATCAAAATTATGATGGAAAATTATTTCCCAAAATTCTATGCCCTGCCAAATGATCAACGTATGAGAGTAGAATAAAGACATTCTTCAGTCACCCAAGATTTCAAAGGTTTACTTCCTAAGCCTCTTTGCTTGAGAAAATTCTGGAGGGTATGCTCCAGCAAAATTAAAGAGCAAGCCACAAAGAGGAGACTGTGGGCTGCAGGAAATGGGACCCAAGCAAGAGGGGACCAGGGAACCTCCTTGGTGACAGTACAGGCAACTGCACTGCCTGGGAAGGCCAGGAGGCCCCAGGAGAGGACTTTGTCAAGAGTGTAAAAGTGACCAAATGCTGACTGCTGGAAAAGAGGTGATCTACACCGCTGGAAAAGCGTGTGATGGTAAATTAATGATATGTATGAAGACAACTGGGCAATGAATAAACGAGACAAGCATGAACTTCTGGGAAACCAAAAAACAGGACCAGAAGCAGGAGAGAAAAGAAATGGCAGACGCCTCATAGCTCAGTGTGAGTCGTGCTCGCCTAATATCATAAACACTGAGCTAACCAAAATTACGAGGGAGGATGACAGGTAGCGGGGGTAAACAGGCGGGGGTGGTGGGACTGTGTGGGGAAGGAGAATGCAATTGTCCACTTCCAAGGGGGCAGTCAGGAGACGCTGCCTGACACCAAAGAACCAAGCAATCTGAGCACATCAGTTAGAGATCTGGAAGCAAGTGTGGAAAGAATTAGCTGGCCTGTAAATGCCAGGAGAGTAAACTCAAGGGGTTGTTTGTGGGGCCAAGCCATGGTTAGGGGGATGGCTGCTTTTTTTAGACAACAAACTTAAAAACCACATGTGTCCTTAGACTGTGCGCACGTGCAGTTGGTTGAGAGAGAGAATGAGAGGCGGTGGGGCACTCAGCCTCGGGGACCAGCTGGAGGCACGTGCCTTGCAGGGGAGGCGCTGGGAAGGGGTACACGCAGGACAGCCACAGCCAGCGAGCGCAGGACCGGCCCCAGCTCCATCTGGGGTGCTGGGGGCTGCTCTCCAGGGGTAGGGAGGGAAATCCCCCAAAGGAACATCAGGGGCCAGAACCGAGTTGGGCAATCACTTCCCTGGTAAAGGGTGGGGGGCCAGGGGTAGAAGGGGGTGAGGTCGGAGGGAGGGAATGGCTGTGAGGCCCGGCGCTGCCTCTCTGCTGGCCAGAATTCCCCACGTCCAGCCCTCAGGCCAACGGAAACACCACCTTCCCTGGTCCGTTCCTTCAAGACTTTGGGGAATTCAGGTCAAAAGGCAAAGACATGTCAGTGACATGAAGGAAAAACGTAGGGGGCTAAAGACAGACAGGAGAGACACTTGATAAGGGGAGTCAGAAAAGGCGTCTCTGAGGAGGTGACATGTGAGCAGAGACTAGGATGATGTGAGGGAGCAATAAACTGCAAGGACAATGGGGAAAGCGTGTTCCACACGTGCAAAGGCCCTGGGGCAGGACTGTCCTGTTCAGAGGAAGCCAGTGTAAGTGGAGATGCAGCCTTGTTGGCCCCTCTGGGGCCCTTGGCTTTTCCTCTGCATGAGATGAGAAGCCCCAGGAGGGCTGTGACCAGAGGAGGGGCAAGAGCTGAGCTTCGACTATCAATAGCAACACTGAGAATAGATTTAGGGCAAGGATGGGAGCAGGGAGACCACTGAGGAAGCCACGGCCATAGTCCAGGAGTGACGATGGCAACTCAGACCTGATGGGGGGTGCAGGGAGATGCAGGTGAATCCTGGTTGTATTTGAAGGTAGAGCCAACAGGATTTGCTGATGTGGTATGTGAGGGAAGGGGGCAAGGACGACTCCAAGGCTGGGGTAGACTGTGGGACAAGCAGGTTTGGGCAAGGAAATCTCGAGTTTGCTTTGGACGTGTTAGTCTGAGATGCTGTTAGATACCTGTTTAGTTTCTCAGCTGCTGAAAGAAATACTGTGTAGTGGGTTAGCTTAACCAGCAGGAATGTGAGGGCTCACAGTTTGGGGGCTGGAGTCCAAAGCCGAGGCGTCTGCGAGGCGATGCTTTCTCCCTGAAGTCTGGCATTCCGGGGGGTCCTTGGCTTTTCCATCACATGGCAATGCACGTGGCAGCATCTTCTCCTTTCTCCTCCGGTTCTGTGGACTTCCAGCTGCTGGCTGCTCCCCGCGGCTTCCCTCTGTGTCCAGTTTCCTTGGCTTCAGCCATGTGGATTAAGGAGCCCCTCAGTCGGCCCGGGCTCACCCTAACTCATAGCATCTTCCCAGCTCCTGTTCCCACATGGGTTCCCACCTACAGAACCAGGGCTGGGGACCTGAACAGGCCTTTTGTTTGGGGACACGGTTCAGACCCCAGCACTACCCGAGTTGGATCTGTGAGTCAGGTGCCCAGGGGGGAGCTGGGCTGGAGAGACAAGTCTGGGAATCCTGAGGGAGAGACGCTTTCAAACCACGAGGCTGGATGAGGTGGCCCAGCGCGGGAGTGCAGACAGAACAGAGGGGAGGTTAGGGGACGGAGCTTGTGTGTTTGGAGGTCGGGGCACAGGGAGGAAGCAACGAAAGAGACTAAGAAGGGACAGCCAAGGAGGCAGGAGGAAAACCCTGAGACAAATGTCTCAAGGCCAAGTGAGGAAAGCTTCAAATGTTTCAGGACAGTAAATGATTTTTAAATAAAGTCTAAACCCACCTCCCCACGAGGTTCAGCAAAAATGGAAACTATTGCTGCCATCCCTTAAACACTATTTGTCAGGCATGGCTCTGTGTTGGTTAAGATTTGTGTTCAGGGGGGTGGATGTGGCTCAAATGGTTGGGCATCCGTCTCCCATATGGAGGGACCTGGGTTCGATCCCTGGGACCTCTCGGTAAAAAAAAAAAAAAAGATTTGTGTTCAGCTGTGACCCCCTAAAACAGTATATTGAAGAATCTATTTTTCTCTCACATCAAAGCATTCTGGAAGAGAGCAGTTCGGGACTGGTGGGATGGCAGCATGATGCTATCAGGGACCAAGCTAGCAATCCATTTCTCTGCTAACTTCATGGTGTGTGCTTCATCCACGTGTTCTCAAGATGGCTGTCCTAGCTCCAGCCATCAAGTTTGCATTCCAGGCAGAAGAAAGGGAGAGAAAAAGGGACAAAGGGTATGTGCTGGCTCTTTAAAGATTTCCCACTTGTACTTTCTCTTACGTCTTACTGGCCAGAATTTTGCCACTAGTCCACTCTGAGCTGCAAGGGAGGCTGGGAAATGTTTTTAGTTGACAGTGTCATCCGTACAACAGAAAAAGGCCTCTGTCAGTAAAGAACAGGAGAGCAGGTGTTGGGTACGTGGCTTCCAGTCCCTGCCACGGGTGCAAAGAGGGCTTTAGAACCAGGATTTTGTTTAAGCTTCATAATAATTCTGAAAGGGCTTCCATATTACAGATGAGAAAACTGAGGCTCAGCGATGTTAAGGAGCTTGCCCAAAGTCACACAGCTAATAGGTGCACCAGGTTCTTCCAACAAAAACCCTTGGCTAAACGCACACCCTGCCCAGGTACCCGCCTATTGACTGCCCTGAGGAATCCCGGGGTGCCTGGGGTGTCCCCCTTGCAGCAGGGGGAGGCCTCCCGGCTCTGCCTCCCCGGTCTTCTCCCAGGCTCGGGCCTGGCAGTCGCCCTCCGCAGCCACGACTGTGCCTGGAGAAGCCCAGTTTCGGCCTTGGCCCTGGGGCTCCCAGGTGTCCTGGGCGCTCGGGGCCCCTCACTGCCCAGACCTTTCCACTGTCCTGTCCCGCTGAGCTGGGAGGCTCTGGGTGACCCCTCTACCTTGCTTACAAACTGAAACCGAAGCCCCGAGAGGAAAGGACTTACCCAGAGTCAAGACCTGAGCCCACGGGAAAGCGCCCCCTAACGGAGAGGCTGGGTGGGTGCGCCAGCATGAGGAAAAAGGCGGGAGAGGGCGGCGGGAGGTCCCCGTAAGCGGCCATCGGCCATCGGAGGACTCGGGGAGAGGGCTTCAGGCAGAGGGATCGAGTTGGTGGGGACGAGAGCGAATCTCGGGGTTGGGGGTTATGCCAGGTGAGGGAGAAGCGGAAGTGCAGGCCCCCGGGCGAAGCTGGGGAGAGATTCCGGGGAGGTGGACATGTCTGGGAACTGAAGGGGTTGCGCTGGGGGACAAGTGGTAGGACGCGCGTCCATCTTCCCACAAAACCCACGGAATCGTCCCCGGGCCCTTTCCTGCTCGGAGTCGGGCCTCTTGGGAGAGTAGATAAGAAGCAGCCACCATATATTCTGTTTATTTAGCCAGCTATGAGGTAGGACCACTGTTACCTGCTTTTATAAATGGGGAAACTGAGGCACACCGGGGTAACTTGCCCAAGGGTGGCCAGCGGGAAAGTGGCTGAGCTGGAGCCAGGCGCTGTGGTCTTCGTCTCCCCACCCTGTGAGTCACCAGCCTGGGGGGGGGGGGGAAAGCCAGCGAGGGGGAGGGGAAGGGGCCTTGCTAAGCCTGCTTTCCTGCGGGCGCGGTAGGGATGTTTTATTTTTAACTCCTGGGCAGTTGGTGGCTGGATCTTGGATTAAATCCAGGGCTCAGCACTGAGCCAAAATGAGCCTTCCCTGTGGCTGTGGAAGGGATGGAGACAGACCCCAGGGGACCCCGTGGGGTCCTGGCACAGTTCCATGCCCCAAGTGGGGGCACACTGCCCAAGGCTGGCAGTGCCACCTCCAGGAGTAAGCCAGCTCGAGACGAAGCCGACCATTTGGGCCTCTTTGTGGGGAAAAAAAAAGGATATAAAATTGAGTTTGAGGGTGAATATAATTAAAAATAAAGAAATCACAATGAATTATAAAATTTTAAAACTCAATAAATATCTCAAGCGTAAACATAAAATAAAATAAAAAGCCTATTTTTACTAACTGCCTTAGGCGCTCTATACTCTTTTTTTTTTTAAGATTTATTGATTTACTTTATCCATTTTAAACCCCCCCTTCCCCATTTGCTGTTTTGTGTCCATTTGCTGGGCAATTCTCTGTGTCTGTTTCCTGCCATCTCTTCTCATCCTCCTCCTCCAGTCTTCACCAGGACTCGATCCTGGAGACCTCCGATGTAGGAGAGAGGTGTTCTGCCACCTGTGCCACCTCGGTTCCTGGTTTTCGGAGCTTTCGGAGCATCTCGTCTTGTCTCTCCCCTGTTATGTCATCATCTTGCTGCATGGCTCCCGGGGCCTGGCGGCTCACGGGCACACAGGGCCTGGCAGCCCATGCACCTTCTCTCTATATATATATTTTTTATTTTACCGGGAGGTCCTGGGGATCGAACCCAGGTCCCTCCATATGGCAGACAGACGCCCAGCCATTTGAGCCACATCCGCCCCCCTATACTCCTTTTTTCCTTCATTTTCTTCCTTTATACTCTCTGATCTGATCGCCTCTGCGTCAGATGCCAGTTTTGTAATATCTTTTCAGAGGGAGAATATAAAGATAGCTCAGCCCTTCCTCTGGCGTGGCTGATTGGACATAGTCTTATTAAAGGTAGTTTTGACCAGGCCTTCGCAACAAACAAACGCCCCGTACACTTTGCCCAGCTGCCGACTGGAAGAACGGCTGGAGGCTTAGCTTCTGGCTCTATGCGCTTAACCCCGTCTCCCCTCCGCCTATCCTCCACCCCAGACCCCGCTGTCTCGGTCTGCCAGGGCCCCTGGGACAAACATCATCAACAGCTGCTTGAAACAGCAGGGATTTATGTCTCATGGCTGGGGAGGCTGGAAGCCCGAAACCAAGGCTTCGCACTCCTCGGAGCTCTGGAATGTTCTAGTGGCAGCCTGCAGGCAATCCATAGCTCAACTCCGCCTCCCTTTCCGAGACAAGATTTCCTCTGCTTATCAGGACACACCATAACTAATAATAGCATCTTCCAGGGCCTTGTTTGCAAATGGTCCCCACCCATGGGACTTGGGGTTAGCGCCTCGCACGGGGGGAGAAGGCAGCGGGGAGAGAGTCTGGACCAGCTACCAGGGAAATGGCTTACTTCTGCAGTACCAAAAGCCCCATGTAGAGATAGGCATGTGGACTTGTCTCTAGGGCACCTCCTGAGGCTGGGGGGCCCAGCCAGGCCGGCACCCTGGGGTGTGAGCCCTGTGGCTTTGCGGGAAATCCCGCTCTGTCTCGCGGCGCGCAAACTCACTTGGCCAAGGCGGCCGAGAACCTTGCCCAGGAGATCGTGGCCTCGCGGTCAGGACTCAGCCACCGGAACGTCACCGCATGCTCATGGGACGACGGCAGGGAAGCGGCTTGGGGCGCTAGAGAGGGACTCAAGGCCACAGAGGCCCGGCGGCCCTCGAAGGGACACGCCGTGCTGGGGGCGGGTTACTGGGAGTGGTGGCTGTCTCTGAGACCACAGCCACTGCGAGCAGCTTGGGGAATCCCGTCCGGCAGGAGCAAGCCAGTGGGAGGTTGAGAGAGAAGCTTCCAGGCCGAGGAAACCGTAGAAGCTTCCAGAGACCCTGGGGAGGTCACTCAACCCCCACAACTGGCTCACGACGCTCACTTAGGAACAAAGCCAGATGTGGGGGTCGTGCTGGGGCGGGGGCCAGGGTGGCTCTGAGCCAGGCAGGCTCGGGCCCAGCCACTGTCCCCACCCAGCAGACGTCTCTAAATTGGCCACACCCACATTTGAGGTCGTGGCCCCGAATCACTTCCCATGGGCAGGCTCGGCCACGGGGGGCCACCCAGGCACCATCCCGAGCCCTCGTGGGCCCCGGCGTACAGGGGACAAATTCAGGCACATGCTGACCTGCTCCATCCGTCACGAGGACGGGGCAGTGCCCAAGAGACCACACCCCGTGGGAAAGAAACACCGGGCAAAGCACCAGTGCTTGCCTGGCAGGAGCCGGAGGAGAGCCCGAGTGCCAGGGTGAAGGCCAAAGGCACGGGCTTCACCTGCAGTGGACCCCGACAGAAGCAAGCGCCCCAGCCCCGGGTGGGCTGCCACACGCCTTTCCCCACCTGGCCCCGCAAGAAGTGAGGCTGGGCCACCAAGCAGGAAACTCTCCAGTGCCCCCTGGAACACCGCACGTATCTGCGGTGGCGCCTCCCAGAGCCCCCCAGGGTTGGGGTGGCAGGTGAATAAAGACCCCAGGCACCTCTTTACAGAACCACCGGTGGTTGCTGCTGGGGGGCTGTGGAGCTGGGTTTTGTGGCACTGAATTGCTCGGCACAGAGGAGCTTTAGGAGGTGGCCTGGGGGAGAGAGCCTGGGGTGGGGCAGGCAGGGAGAGGGGGCTTTAGGGAGAGAAGGGGAAGTTGCAGCAGCTGTGCTGCCTGGTGTCTCACAAATCTGCAAAACCAACATCACTCACCAAATCTTCAGGGGTGTTGTGTTTTGCTGACAGGGCAGGGGAGAAGGATGGTGACAAATGCTGAGGGGGGCGGGTGAGAGCAGAGGCTGCCACCGAGGTCCTAGTAGACCACGTGGAAGGGTTGATGAGCAAAACCAAAACGTGGGGCGTACAAGGAGGCAGCAGGAACTGGAGGCAGGAGCTCCAGGGCTCGTGCCCTGAGGAATGATGTCAGATAAGAATGGAGGCTCCTGGGGGAGCCACACGGTGTTCCCAGGGGCGGGGGGAAAGGCGGGGCAGACAGGATAACAGGAGACCCCAGAGGGAGGGCCGTCGCCTGAGCGTCTGCCCTGTCAGGGGCCTTCACTGTCCATCGTATCTGACTCCCTGTAAGACACTCTTCTCTCTGCATCACGGGTGAGGAAAGCAAGGCTGCCAGAGGTTATATGATGACCAGCTGGTAAGCTGCGAAGCCAGTACCCGAACCAGCGGCCTTTAGGCTCGGCCCCTTGCTCTCCCTCGTCATTCATCCTCCATCTTTCATGCTATTGCTCGTCTGATCGCCAGATTGTAAGGCCTTGACAAACCCTGTGCTATGGGAAGGGAGTAAATATCCAGTCAGAGACCACATCCCAGTGGGGTCCAGGCCATCCCCAGCTGCCATCAAGGGGTTTGCCAGGGAGTTTGCATTTATAGAGAAAAAAGCAACGAACCCATTTGTCACACAAATTTCACAAATGTGCCATGTACACTTTGTGATGACATTTCACAGAAATCTCCCCCTGTTCAAAGGTCTTTTTCTGGGGTTTTTTGTTTTGTTTTGTTTTTTGTTCAAAGGTTTTGCATGACTGGGAGGACTGTTCTGGTCAGCTCCTCTCGGCTAATGTGTTTTCCTATCATTTGCCTGCTATATTTTTCATGTACTAAATTTGCATTCTCTTTGATACTGTGGTATTGCATTATATCCCCCAAACTCAGAGCTAGGGTACGTGACTCAAAATGACTCATTAAGGCATAAGCATGGTGGCGAAATGAGTAATGTGAGTTCTACAGCCCAGAAGGCTCTTGTCAGTAAAGAGCAAAACAGAGCAGTGCAAATGCAGACAGTGGGTCTGCATGTTCCTGGCCAGGAAATCACACATGCAGTGTGTTCCAAGAACGGCTGGAAAAGAAAGGATGGCAATGAGGAGGTAGAAACTGATTTCATTTGGATCCATTTAACCCTGGTTCCCAGTGCAAGAATTGTGATGCGGATTTGCCAGTTAGCGCGGCAGACGCAGGGAGCTGCACCATGGCTTCTCTGGTAGAGCCATCGGATTGTTTCCAGAACAAGCAAAAAAATGATTCTTCCCAGCTCATTTTTGGCACAAAAGCCAGAGAAGATGTCCCAGCTGTAGAGATGCCATTCAACGCTCCCTTCCTTCTAGCAGGTGAAGGAAAACAGGGCCCATGGTTGTTGAGACGGTAGGAAAACCAGCCCCAGAGAAGCACGACACGCCATTGGCAAAGCTCCTTTATCAGAAGGCGCAGGTGGAGCGCACAGAATATCAGTTGCCTCCTAGGGGGAAGAGCAGGTAAGACCCCACGAGGGGACTAGCGGGCGTTTCCCCGACAGCCCTTGGCCTCTGCAGGGCAGAGATGAGGAAGATCTCGATGACTGTTGGGTTTCTCCTGAGAACTCGTGCGTGTGTGTGTGTGTGTGCGTGTGTGTGCACGCTCAGGTTGGGTGTGTTCATTCATTGCTACTTTGCCTGTTCAAAGTAGAGAGGAGAAGACACGCGGACACCATTTTGAAGGCGCCAAGCCCACGTGCCGCCTCATGCGGCCGCCGAGCCTGTGTGTGACTGTCTCTCCCTCTTTGTGCTCTTCACAGAAGCCGGGTGGCCGTCAACGGCGTATGCTCGACCTCGATTTGGCGGTGCAATCAAGAGGGAAAACTGTGGCCGAAATCGAATTGCAGCCACTAAGTTACGTTTTGTCAGTGTGCTGAGATGGTCCACGGCGGCAGGACTGACCTCGTTCAGCTATGAGCAATGCAGGGGAATTGTTGAGAGTAGAAATGCGGTCATTTTGTTTTCTTTCTGACAACGTTAATTCAATTTCTCTGATTTCCTAGGGTGTGCCTACAGGACGATTCTTAACAGAATCTTGTATAGCAGGAACTTATTTTATGGCCAAATAAATTTTAGGAAATTAAAGTCAATGCAAACAGCTGAATCACTGAGAGTCTGGCTGTTTCCCAAACACTTTATTATCATAAAAATAAAATAATTAGTATAGCAAACATTTGTTACAGCCTTCCTGTGTGCCAGGCACTGTTTTAATCTCTTTATGTGGCTAAGCTCCTTTAATGCTGATAGCAGGTGTCTGAGGGAGAGGCTTGTACTATCCTGGTTTTCCAGATGAGGAAGCGAAGGCCACAGAGCTGGAGTAACTCGGCGGTGTCACACAGCTGCTAAGTAGGGACTCGGGGTAGGGACCCAAGTCACCTGGCTCCACGGGCATAGTTGCCACCCCTTGGTTTTGTTTACCCAGGCAGAGAATGAAATCAATTAACTGCTACTGGTTACCTTTCAAATCCCTATCGAGATGCCATGGCAGAACTTGAAGAGAGCGTCTTCAAAGCCAAATGCTTCCAGAGAGGGGCTGGGGTGTCTGCTCACCTGGACGTCCCCAGCTGGGACGCAGTGTCCATGGGTCTGGGGGCCATGGCAGGCAGTCAACTGGGGATGGCTCTCCAGCTCCAGAGCCAAGGCTGGGCCTAAACATCCAGAACTATCTCAAAGGGACCCCAAATATTGACCACCAATGGGAGTTAGGATTTTCCAATTTCGTAGAAATGAAGAATTAAGAAACAACATGATCTGTGGTTCACAGGCATCATAAAACTGGATTCAGGTACATTTGGGAAAACCTGCCTACCATGTCAGCCTTCTTACAGGAAGAGAATTTAGATTTCCTTTTTAAATGGTTGCTGCTACTTTTCCAAAATTAAGTATTCCATAACTACAAAAATGCTCATATGTGTACAGCACAATGAATTTTCACAAATGATCCTCCCATAAAACCAGGCCAGAAAACCTCCTTGGACCCCTCCTAGTCACTCTCCCCTGGCCTCCCCCCACCCCCAGGAGATGTCATCATGTCTTCTCAAACCATGGATTAGCATTTCCTGATTTTGTACTTTTCACATCAGTGGAGGAAGCAGTCTACTCTCTTTTGGGTCTAGCTCCTCACTCAACATTATGCACGTGAGATTCTTCTATGTTGTTGCTGTGTTCTTGCAGTTTATTAATTCTCAATGTTACTTACCTTCCCGTTGTATGAAAACACCCCAATATCTGTATCCATTCTTTCACCCAGGTTTGGGTTATTATGAACGAAGCTGCTATGAACATGCAGGCACCAGATTCTTGGTGAGCATATGTATGCTCACTGCTGTAGATACCTAGGTGTGGAATTGCTAGGTCATAGAGTATGTGTAGAAATAGCCAAAAAGTTTTCCAAATTGGTTGTAACAGTTGGTGCTCTCACCAGCAGTGGATGGGAGTTCTAGTTGCTCCATGCCCTCATCAGCATTTGATGTTGTCTGTCTTTTTCCTCTAACCCTGTTGGCAGGAGTATGTGCTGTGGCATAATGCTTTTAATTCCCATTTCCTTGATGACTAACGATTTTGAGCATCTGCTTGTTTATTGACTGTTTCCATATCCCGTTGAAGTGTCTGATCAAGTCTTTTGCCCATTTTTCAATTCTCATTTTTGTATTGATTTATAGGAGTTCTTTATACATTCTAGATAAATATTGCAAATATCTCTTCCCACTCTGTGGGTTGCCTTTTTTCTCTCTTAACACACAGAAGTTCTTAATTTTAATGTAGCCCCATTTTTCAATTATTTCCTTTATGATTAGTGCTTTTTGTGTTCTCTTTAGGACATCTTTGAGTAACTCAAAGGAATAAAGATATTCTCTTATGTTTTCTTCTAGAAGCTTTCTCATTTTTGATTCTCAATCCTCTGGGAACTTGTTTTTGCATATGGTGTGGGGAATGATGTCAAAATTCATTGATTTCCATAACATAACTCACTGACCCTGCACTGCTGAGTAAAAAAACACCTACTAGCGTCACTATTATTGTTAGTTTTTTATATTCTTATTTTGTTTTTCTTATTTTAACAATTGCAAATCTTTTAAAAAGTTCACCCAAAGCCCAGGGACCAGGTGTGTGCAGGTTTGACCAGCCCCGTTTGCTGCGCCCTGCCCTGCGGCCAATGCTGCCCTCCCTGGACTGTTTGCACATCCTCCCGTTTAAGGCTCACGGCAGCCTATTGTCCATTTTCTTCCCTGTTCTGCAAGGGAGGAAGCTGAGGCTCAGCAGGGGAGGGGACTTGTCCACAGCCCGCAGCTGGAATGTGGCAGAGCTGGGACTGGAATCCAGCCTGAATGGTCCACAGCCTGCACTCTTGCTCAGACCCCAGTGCTGTTTTGAACGAGAATGTGATGATGATGATCCTGTGCATTTGGGGTGAACGTACAGTTCTCAGAGCACTTCTGCCACAGAGGGACTTGTGATCCAGTCAATCGCCCCTCACAGCTCCGGGCTAGAGGACCCCAACTCAGGAGGCAGACCCACTGGGGAGGGGAGAGGACAGCATCGGGCAAAATACTATGAGGTGGCTGGGGGGTGGGCGAGCAGGTCCCGAGGGAAAGAGTCTCCTTGCAATTCACCCTGAACATCGAAGCAGCTCTGGAAATGGCAGGAGTCTGCTTCTTTGACTCCCTCTTCTCAATAAGAAAGATCCCACGTCAGGCCAGGAAAACCCAGCCATGGGTCATGACGCTGTAATTGGTATTTAATCCACAGCCTTTTCCCTTTGGGATGGAGGAAAAGTAGTGAGAGAATCTGCCAGAGGCAAATCATTTGCTCGAATAATTTGGTTAATGCTGAAGCTGAGCAGACAGCCAGCCTGACAGGACAGACATTGTGACGCATGTCCTGGGTGGGGCCTCAGGAGGGAGGGAGGCCTCAGGCTCCCCGACCCGCGGCCCTCACAGCTGATGCGGGGTCCAGGCGAGCACCCTGTGCAGCCCCCCTCCCCCGCACAGGCCCCCAGGCCTGGGAGGGAAGAACCACCACGGGAAGCTGAGGCTCTGGGTGGTCCATAGCCTTACAGATGGTGAACAGCTGAGTGAGACTAACCTGGGCTTGTCCAAGGCCAGGGGTAGGAGTGGGCTTGTCCTTGACCACAAAGCATTCGAGAACTGTCACTGGACTGGGCTGTGAGGGGGGCTGAGCCCATCCTTGCTCCCTACCCCCAATCTCCTTTCCCACCTGTCCCTTGCGGTGCCTAAAGTCCCCCACATTCCAGAACCATCTCCCCCATCCCTTCCCAGGCTTCCTTGGAGGCATCTGTCCCAGGCTGGAGGCCTTGAAGCGCGTGCTCACTCCCAGGGAACTTGCTGTGACCGGCTAGGCAGGGACTGGCCCAGAGGTGGGTGTGGTGGGGGGACTGCAGGGGGCTGAGGTGCAGCCCTGGTCTCTGGCCTGGAAGGGCTGAAGGGTCCTGGCATCTTGCCACCCCCCACCCGGTTCTGGCCCAGGGAGCCTCTGGGTGCCCCCGGAGTGCCATGGCGGACACCTGTCCCAGGCTTGCCTCAAAGCCCGAGGCTCCAGGGACAATGTGAAGTCCTCACTCGGCTCCCAAATGGTCGGCGCCACCCTGGGCGGCACTGTCCTTTGATTTGCTTTTCTGGGAAACCATTTTTAAGTTTTTTGGGGGAATATTCCTATCACCTGATTGGTTTGGGGGTTTGTTTTTTTAACTTCAAATAACAGGTCACAGCATCTCAGGCTGGGCACGCAGAGAGAAGGATGTGCTCCAGGGACAGGCTGAGCTCAGTTCCACCTGCTGGTGAAAGAGTGATAGCCTGAGGGGGGACATGGGCCCCGCTGAGGCCTTCCACCAACACCGACCAGGTTCCCAGCTCAGACAGGGGGCAGCTGGTGGGCAGCCCACCCCGCCCTGGCCTTGCCCTTTGGTATGGGGAGATTGGGGTGGGGGGTAAAATCCTTGGGAGGAAATGAAGCCTAGGAGTTTCCTGATGTGAAACGGCCATGGACGGCCTCATTCAGGTCCCGTCTGGGGTAAAGAAGGCCCCAGAGCCCTTCCCAGCCCCCACTGCCCTGCGCGGCGAGGCCAGGACCTCAGTGCCCCTTGCTGGCTCTGCGGCCCCCGGCCTCTACTCCTGGCCTGCACAAGGGCGACCCACGTCAGGCGGCGGCCAGGGCAGAATGACCTGTTGTCTGTCCCCTCCCTGTGCTGGGTTCCTGGTTCCAGCCCTGGAGCCTCGCCCATGCCATGAGCGGTTGCAGGGAAAGCCTTGGAGCAGAGCCAGGCCCATCACTGGGAGCCATAAATAAGGCAGCAGGAAGCAGCAGCCTGGAGGCCGGCAGAGCAGGAGCTCACAGGGGCTGGACCCTCGGCCACGGGCCTGCTCGCATGGCGGGTCCCTCGGAATGCCCAGGGAAGGTGGTCTGGTGGTCCCGGCTGGCTCTGCTCCAGCCTTGGCCAGGGGCAGGTGGGCACCTGGAGAGATCACCCTAGTGAGTCAGGACCCCCTGGGGAGATGAGGCCCAGAGGGGACACACTCATCTCCCCCGAGAGAGACAAGGAGCATCCAGAGGGGGGCTGGACGCGGTGCAGGCAGGGGCACCGGTGCCCACTCTGTGTGCCAGATGCCACCTCTATGCCGGGGACCAGGGACAACAATCGCGGGAAACACTTGGGGCATCCCCTACGTGACTGCCCCGCTCTGAGTTTTACAAAAAGACCCCATCAAATCCTAATAAAAACATGGCAAGGTACACACCATCATCACCTCCTTTTTACAGATGAGGAAACCGAGGCACCGAGACGTGAACTGGCTTGCTCAAAGTCACGCACAAAAGCATGGGGAGCCAAGCCTGATCCAGGCAGCCTGATTCAGGCACCATGTTTGTAGCCGCCACACTCTGAGGCAGCAAAGAAGTCATAAAAGCTTTACCCCATACCAAGGCCCCACCGTGAGCCAGGTGCTTCCCAAACACCCCCAGAGCATGCCACGCGGCAGGAACTCACTTCCCCCTCAGAGGGGTGTCAGGATTTGCCCAAGGTTCCGCAGCTGCAGTGCTGCAATCAGGATTTGAACCCAGCTCCCCAGCCCGCAGCTGTGCTGGCTGAACAGAGAGAGCCCGATGCTGGAAGACGGCATTTTCACCACCTTAAAAAGAAACCTCGTACCTTTTAGCTATCAGCCACCCCAGCTCCTTCTGTCCAAAGCAACCCCCCTAATCTCCTTTCTGTTTCTATAGATTTGCCTGTTCTGGACATTTCACATAAATGGACTCATACAATATAAGGTCCTTTGTGACTGACTTCTTTTACTTCCCGTAACGTTTTCAAGGCTGCGGTACCTATCAGTACTCCATTGGTTTTTATGGCTGAATAATATTCCATTGTACGGATAAACCACATTTTGTTTATTCACTCAACAGCTGATGGACATTTGGGTCATTTCCACCTTTTGGCTATTATGTACAAGTTTTTGCGTGGACATATGTTTTCATTTCTCTTGGGCATAAATCTAGGAGCAGAATTGCTAGGTCATGTGGTAACTCTATGTTTAACCATTTGAGGGACTCACAGACTATTTTACAAAGTGGCTGCAGCATTTTACCTTCCCACCAGCAGTGCATGAGGGTTCTGGTTTCTCCACATCCTTGTCAACGCTTGTTATTGTCTGAATTGTTTAATTATAGCCATCCTAGTGAGTGTGAAATGCTATCTCATTGTGGTTTTGATTTGCGCTTCCCTATGACCAATGTTGTTGAGCATCTTTTCATGTGCTTGCTGGTCATTTGTATATTTTCTTCTTTGGAGAAATATCCATTCAGATCCTTTGCCCACTTTTTTAGTTGGGTTATTTGTCTTTTTATTACTGAGTTGTAGAGTCCTTTATATATTCTAGATACAAGTCTCTTATCAGATATGTGATTTGCAAATATTTCTCCCATTCTATGGGTCATCTTTTCACTTTCTTGATCATTTCCTTTGAAGCTTAAAAGCTTTTAATTTGGATGAAGTATGATTTACTATTTTTTTCTTTTTGGTGTCATATCTAAGAATCCATTGCTAAATTCAAGGCCATAAAGACTTACCCCTATGTTTTCTTCAAAGAGTTTTATAGTTTTAGGTCTTACATTTAGGTCTTTAATCCATTTTGAGTTAATTTTTGCTTATGGCTATCCATTTGTCCTATCATCATCTGTTGAAAAGACTATTTGTCTTTTTTTCCTTTGCAAGACAAAGAGTCTTTACTTTTTTAAAAGTGATTACAAGTACATTAAACAATAACATATAATAAGTTCTTGAATTCTAGCTAGCAATTTTTATTAAGAGAAACTAAAAGCAGCTTGTCTTAGTCAGGGTTCTTTAGGGAAACAGAACTGACAGGAGATATCTGTAAATATTATGGTATTTTATAAAATTGTCTCACGCAACAGTGGGAATGAACGAGTCCAAATTTTGTAGAGCATGCTGCAAGCCAGGAACTCTGATGAAGGTCCTCGATGAGTTTCTCAGGAGAAGGTGGCTGTCTGAAGGAGAGATGAGAATTCTCTCTTCTGACTGCTGAAATCATGAATTCTCCTTTAAAGTCTTCAACTAATTGGATGCGACATCTCCCATTGGCAATCTCCTCAGTTGATTGTAGATGTACTCTGCCATAAATGCAATCAACTCACTGATGGTTTAAGCCCACAAAATGTCCTCACAGTACAATATGGCCAGTGCTTGCTTGACCAAACAACTGTGCACCATTATTGGGCCAAGTGGACTCATGAGCCTAATCATAACACATCAAACAATTATTCTAGTATTCATTTGTTGAATGGTCTTGGCACCTGTCAATAATCAGTTGACCATAGACACATGGGTTCAATTCTGGACTCTTAATTCATTCCATTGCTCTCTATGCCTATCCTTAAGCCAGTATCACACTATCTTGATTGCTGTGTCTTTGCAGTAAGTTCTGAAATTGGGAAGTGTGAGTCCTCCAATTTTGTTCTTCTTTTTCAAGATTGTTTTGGCTATTCTGGGTCCCTTGCAATTCCATATAAATTTTAGAATCATATTGTTCATTCCTACAAAGAAGCCAGCTGAGATTCTGCTAGGGATTGCTTTGAATCTAGATCAATTTGGGGAGAACTGCCACCTTAAAAATATTAAAATCTTAAATATTAAATTTAAAATATTTAATTTTAAATTAAATATTTAGTTTTTAATTAAAAATATCAAATCTTCTGATCCATGAGCATGAGATGCTTTTTCACTTATTTAGATCTTACATTCTTTCAACAATGTTGTATAGGCTTCACAGTAGAAAATTTGCGCTTCTTTTTTTTTAATTTAAAGTATTTTTAGGGAGGCGGCTGTGGCTCGGTCAGTGGGGCTCCCGTTTGCCATATGGGAGGCCCCGGGTTCGGTTCCCGGGGCCTCCTGGTGGGGGCGGGCCCGCCCGCATGGCGTGGTTGGCTGACCCAGCGAGCACGGGCAGCAGGGGGGGGATAAATGAATAAATAGATAAAATCTTTAAAAAAAAAAAAAAAAGTATTTTTGGTGCTACTGTAAATAGAATTGTTTTCTTAATTTCATTTTCAGATTGTTTATTGAAAATGTATAGAAATACAATTGACATTTGTATATTATCTTGTTTCCTCTCATCTTGCTGAACTCATTCATAATAGTTTTTTTTTTTTTTTTTAGTGGATTCCTTAGGGTTTTCTATATACCAGAGAATGTCATCTGTGAATAAGAGATGATTTTACTTCTTTATTTCCAATCTGGAAACCTTTTAATTTCTTTTCGTTACCTAATCATCCTGTATAGAACCGCTACTATATTGTTGAATAGAAGTGGAGAGATGTGTGACATTAGCTGTTGGTTTTTGGTTGATGTGTTTTATCAGGTTGAGGAAGCTCCCTTCTCTTTCCAGTCTGAGTGTTGGATTTTGTCAGATGCTTTTTCTAGACATTTGGAATTTGGTTCTTTTATATTCTGTATCTGAAATCTAATATCTGTAGTCTTGGTGTTGGTGGTGGGTTATGTGTAGATTTCTCATGTGTTGTTTCAGCTGATTCTCACTCATAGTGGCCTATTTCCTTGTGATGCATGCATGTGTTTGTGTGTTTGTGAATTCATATGCTGAACTTAATCTGGAAATCCAAAGGGTCTAAATTGGGGGTGCTTTCCTCCAAAGAGGATTTGCATTTGCTTCTGGCAAGAGCCTAACCTGGGACCACTGTAGTGCTCTTTGAAAGTCTCATTTTAATGTGGGAGTAACAGGTTTATTTCCTCCTTCCACATTGCATTGGTTCAAGATTTAGTCTCCCAGCAAGACATTGACATTGAAGTCTGCTCATGTTCCCTTCTCTCAGCTCGGTTCCCCTTGTTGTTTTTGTCCTTCCCCATAATGATTGGGCCCCTCCAGCCTCATTCTCCACTATGTGCCCTGGTTCTGGCTTTGGCTCTTCTCCCCATTTGATAACTCCAAGCGCAGGTGCTTCCCACACAACTTCGCTCTTTCCCACCTCTGGGCCTTGGCTCAGGCATTCTTCTGCTTCCCTTTCCAGTCTACTTTTCTTCTTCCTCTCACCTCTACCTGGAAGCCTTCCCCAACATGCCATGCTGGGTCAAGCCCCTCCTCTGGGCTCCTGTAGCCCCTGTGTGGCTGGTCCCTGGACACGGTGTGCTGCCTTACCTGTTAACTGGCCGGTCGCCCTCCCTAAAACTGTGAGCACTGGTATGGCTGAGGTCCAGTGTGCAGCACAGGGCCTGCTGGAAGGATGGCTCAGTGATGGTTTGTACAATGAATGAATGGATGGGTGAATGGATGGATGGATGATTGATGGATGGATGGGTCTGCTGGTGATAATCACCTGTGCTGGCATTGACCGTGTGTCTGAGTGTCTGGCCACACTGAGGAAGCCCCAGGGACTAAGTGGTCATGGCCCATGTGGTATTTGGCCTGGCTCAGTCCAAGGACTTTGTCTGCCCCAGTAGGGTGGTGGCCCCCAGGAAACATAGCTCCCAGATGTGTCCACCCCAGGAGGACTGAGGCCCAAGCTGCAGCTCCCAATTCCCTTCCCTCTGGATCTGGGGGGCCATAGGAGGAGTCCAGGCTCCAACCTGCTCAGAACTAAGACTGACCTCAGGTCCCTGAAGCTCGAGTGGTTGGGAGGAGGGTTAAGCCCCCCAGGTCTCCGCTCCCTCCCTCTGCACTGGGGCTTGTTTCTATCCTATCACAGCACTTTTTCCTTGTATTTCTCTCTCCTTCTCAGCTCTCACCACCCCTCCCTCTCCACTCTGGGCTTTCCTCTCACCCTCCAGGCCTTGCCAGGGCCCCACCCAGCCTCCAGGGATGCTCCAAGGCCCCAGCCTGCCAGGCTTGAGGCAGGAACACAGCTGGGAGTGTTTTACTCCTGGGTCAGCTGAGACCAGCTGGACTCTTCCCCCAAAGCAAATTTCCTAGGAAACTGGGGGCAAACAAAGGGCAAACAATGGAAAGAATGAAGCCCCCAAGAAGGGAAGGCCAAGAGGGCCTCCTCCCCAGGCAGTCCCCAGGGCTGAGTCTGGGCCTGGCTCCAGATGCCTGCCCCCCACCCCCACGCCCCCAGGTCTTCCTCCCCCAGGATGGGGGGTGGGGGGGTGCCCCATCAGGGGGTCCCACATGTCCCCTCTGAGTCTCCTGGGAGCCCCAGCAGGGGAGGTGAGAGGAGGTAGGCCACAGAGCTGGGGCTGGAACCCTGACATGGCTGAAGAATAAAGTGTCAGTGCTCTGGTCACCCCCCCCCCCCCACCCCCAGCCCCCGGGTCTGAGCCTGCCCCTGCCCCAGACCCTCACAGCTCTTCAGTCTCCTGCCACACCCACCCTGGAGGGGCCTCCCCGGGGACGGGACACCCTGACAGGCTGCCATGAGAGCCCAAATCATGGTGGGCTGGCGGCAAGGCTGAGACAAGGAAAGGGTGTAAAGCACCCCCAGCAGACCCAGGCTGTCCAGGAACTGCTCCCCGGCACCCCAGCTGATTGGCTCAGGGCCTCCCAGGAGGGCCAATCAGGGCCCAGATGCGGGACTTTGCAACCTGTTGCCGAGAAGGAGAATTAAGTTTTATGCAGTGGTGGAAAAGGTAACAGGGGAAACCTGGAAGGCTTCCGCAGCGCCACTTCTTGCCATATGGAGGAAACTGGTGTCCAGTAAGAGGGAATGACTCTTTGCCCAAGAGGCAGGAGCTGGGGCGGGTGGGGGGGTGGGTATTGGAAACCCAGGTTTGGGGGTGTTTCTGGCCTCTCCAGGTTTGGCTTGGAATCTACCACACATTCCACGAGCCAATGAATCCCCTTTGTGTCTAAGCAAATGTGGATTGGGTTTCTGACACTTGCAACTAAAATAATCCTGATTAATTCAATGCTCAAGAAAACAAACCAAACAACGCGACCCCTCATCACCCTCTGGTTCCGCATCCATCCCTTTCCTCCCTTTTGCATTCAGACTTCTCAGAAGTGTGGTCTACCCCGGCTCCCTCCACTTCCTCACTCTGGTCCCTGCTCACTCCCCACACCAAAGAGCCCCTAGAGTCTAGGGACCCTTCCCAGCTCTCATCTTCCTAGACCTTCCGGGGTCTGATGCCACCCGTTACACCCCCTTCCCTGTGGAACCCGCCTCCTGGCCCCTGAGAGTAGTGCTGCTTCTCCACAACCCCCTCCAGCACCCCACCTGTTCCTCTCCCTGGCAGCGGCACCCACTGCTGCCTCCATGCCAACCACCTCCCTCCAAATCCATGTCACCACCCCAGGCCTCCCCTGCCTTCTAGGCTCACAGGAACCTCCCAGACGGCTACCCCAGCCCCAGTCCCAGCCTGGAGTCTGCAGAGTTTGCAGCTGAGTGGGGACTCCTCCCCCATCCTCTATAAAGGAAAAGATCTCCGTGGTCAGGACTCCCCCGACCTATTCCAGGGTCTTTTGGGAGTCCTCTCCCCTCACCATTTCAACTTTTTGGAAATTCTCACTCTTGCATGTGTTCCCTTGCCTGGTCCATGAGGACAGTTACCAGCTTTCCCGAGTGGGTTCCTGGCCCCTTTCCTCACCACCCCCCACCACCTTTGGTCTGTTGTATGCATTTTGGCTCTTTTTTTGTCAAAACAGTCACTGTCCTTGTAAAGTTTTTTAAGTCAGTCGCCTTCAAAAAAATACAAGGTCATTTGTTAATTGCTTTTCATTTTCAGTTTTTATTTTTGACCCTTCAGTCCTGATCCCTGGCCCCCTCTCCCCTCCCCAGCCCTCCTCACAGGCTGGCCCTCTAATACCTTTGCTATAGGTTCTTTAATTGTGCATGCATCCAACCTGGTAAGATGAGTTTTGCGTGTTATGTTTTTAACTACATAAACGATGTGCCAAGGCTCTTTCACACCTTCTGGGAGCATTTCCTACAATTCTAGGTGCTTCTGCAGGACAGCGATATCATTGGGTTTGACTGATGCACCACAACCAGCAGCTGCTGAGCTAACTGGAAAGAGGTGGGAGGCAGGTGGGTTTGGGGTCCAGTCCCTCATCCCTGCACGTGACCTCGGACAGGGCAGGTCTGGAGACGGGGGTGACAGTGGTTGATGTTGGAGAAGCAGATGGACCAAGGACTTCTGCTTCCAGCTCTGGCGGAGAAGTTTGCGATGGACCAATGGCCCACCAAGGACAACTACACACGTCAGATACAAGACCATCCCAGATAAAAAAAACACAAAAAAAGCAATCTGCTTGAAGGCATAAAAGCTGCTGAAGTAACCAAGTTTGGGGGACAAAATCCTGGAGAAGGGGAATCATTTTCTAGGGAAGATTTTCCCTCAGAATTTCTACCCACCCTGGGAGTGGGGCAAAGAGGTGAATACGCAGACACAAGACCTGGGCTACTACTAAAATGCAGAAAACCCGGAAAAGCTGTGAGGCCAGACAGCAAAAAAGTAGAGATTCGAAGAGCCAGTATCCCAGTGAGAAGAGAAGGGCAGAGAACTGAGCCCAGCATTCTGCCTAGTTCACCCTCAAGATATTTGCAGAATTCTGAAGCCATGTGGGCCAGGAGACAAAGAAGCCAGGCAGAAATCCCTGACATGCAGAGCAGAGATTTGAGGGTGTGGGGGAATGGAGTCTGGGTCTTGGGGGAGGGAAGTAGGAGAGTTAAGTCCTCAACTTCCACAATATAGCTATAACTTTTTTAAAAATTAAGAAATAGCAGTATGCACTTATAATTTAGAATTATGGAGGTCGTATCAATTAGAAAGACCTTTGCCTACAAGAAAATCACAACCCCTAATCTCCAGGGCTTAAACTTATTTTGTGTTTCTTTCTATGGTTTACATAAGAATTCTGGAGGTAGGCAGCTGCTACAGTGTGACAGTTTGAAGCTATTTTATGAATCTCAAAAATAAAAAGGTTATGTTCTTGAACTAATCCATTCCTGTGGGTGTGAGACCCTTTTCAATGGATTATGTCAGTGAGGTGTGAGCCAGGTTGAGTCTCTGCCCTCTCGTTGGGTCTGATATAGAGACACAGAGAAAGGAAGCTGCCATTTTTGATCCTGCCATGTGAGAGTGGACTCGAGGATTGCTAGCAGCCAAAGCTTAAGCGTGAAGCCCCAAGAGGCTGGGCTGTGGAGCAGCTCAAGGCTGCAGAGATGAGCCATATGCCTGATAGCTCACAGCTGAACTCAGGAAGAAAGTGGAGCAGCTGAGACAGAGAGAGGAAAGAAAAGCCCTGGACCTGGTTGCCCTCAGCTGAGCTCCACGAGACGGTAGATTCTGGAGGGGAAGGCAGGGACCTCAGCAGAGACCAGCTGCCATCTTGCTTCACCACGTGACAGGTCCCCAGAATCACCAGTAGCTGACTTTAGTGAGAAAGCGTCTCTGATGGGGTTTTCATTTGAACATTTCACAGCCTTGGAATTGTAAGCTTTTACCTTAAATGAAATCCCCATCATAAAAGCCAACCGATTTCTGGTACTTTGCATAGGCAGCCCAGTAGCAAACTAATACATAGAGTTAGTTCAGAGGCTCCATGCTATAAGGGACAAAGTCTTGGCATTCTCTTTGTCATTTCCACATGCTTGGTACCTCCTGCTTACTAAATGGCGGTTGCAACTCCAGCCACCACATCCACATTCCATCAGGAAGAAGGGAAAGAGGCAGCCCCTGTGTCAGGAAAGCAAACATCTGCTCCAAAACCTCACAGGGAAACTTCTCCTTGTACCTGCTGGCCACATGGCCACCCTAGTGGAATATGGTGAAAGGACAGAGTTAGAAACAGTGGGATTGTCAGAGATAAATATCAAAGGAAAAGGCCAAAACAGCTGAAAGTGTCTGCCTCTGAGGAACAACAACAAGGATCCCAACTACAGAGGACTAATGAATTTAAACTTTGTACATGCGTGACTTAGATAAAAATTAAAGTTAAAATTCACAAAAGAAATGGGACATTGTGTCCCAGGAGAAGGTGATGCAGACTGATCATCTCAGTAAAGCTACTGATGTTCACAGATAAAGAAAGAATTCTTCAAATATCCAGGCAAGAAGATAATGCCACCCACAGGGTGACCTGGAACTTTTCCAAGCGGGGCTGGGCTCACACTGTCCTCAGGGAAAGAAAGTCGGACTCAAGACCTCTAGAGCCAGCCTCACTGGAGAGTGTCAAGACAGCGGACGAATATTTACTACCAGGCTAGGATGCAGGGAACAGAGCTGCCAAGGTCCCTTCTTGAAGAGACAATGAGAGGATGAGTTTCAGCCAACAAGACAGGAGTGGAGAGACCCAGCAAAATGACAGGCAGTGAGCTTGTGAACCCGTGTAAATGCGGGACTCTGGTAAACGCATGGTGGGAGTTGCAGATAAGGACGGGGTGTAAGCGCTATCAGTTGTGCCAACGAGGGGGGCTGTGGAGGGGAGGAGAAGAGAGGTCGTACCCACTGCCATATTGGATAATGCCAGACCCCAGCCTTTAGCCAGGGAAGCGAGACCTTGCTACCCCGCCCAGCAGGAACTGGACCTCATTTCCCTTCCTTTTTTTTTTTTTTTTTTAATATTTTATTTATTTATTCATTTATCCCCCCCTTGCTGCTTGTGCTCGCTGGGTCAGCTAACCACGCCGTGTGGGCGGGCCTGCCTTCACCAGGAGGCCCCGGGAACCGAACCCGGGGCCTCCCATATGGTAAACGGGAGCCCCACTGATTGAGCCACAGCCGCCTCCCTCATTCCCCTTCCTGAAGGAAGGTTTTCACTGTGGCAGACGGTCCTGCCCCTTTATACTCTTGTGTACTGGGTGTTTGGGAGGTAGAAGCCTTCTCTCTTGGCATTTGGACTTTAATTACCTCCAAGACAGATTGAGTAGAAAAATAAAAAATACAGAGAATGAGTAAGGACATGGAAGACCAAAATGGCATCGCCAATGAGGCTGATTTAATTTATGCTATTGAATTTGGCATTCTGAAAACACTACTCACCTTCCTTTCAGGAACCAATAGAACATTCGCCAAAATCCATTATATACATCAGTGGACTCCAAAACAAGACTGAACACATGCTGTCAAGGACAGTGGGACAGATGACACTCTCGAAGCACAATGCAATAAGACACAACACAGACTGTAAAACAAACTCCCCAAAGGCCCTACCACCTGGGGGTTTTAAACTCTCACTTAAACAATACTTGGGGTGGGGGTGGGCGTAAGGAACTCAAAATCCAAACTGCAGAACATTTAAAAACAAGTAATAATAAAAGCACAAGGTGTCAGAGCCTATGGCATAAGAGATGACGTAGTACTGTGCTCATGTTAAAGCACAGGCCTTGCTTGCACCAACAAATAAAAAAAGAAAGAATGAAAATAAATAAAAACACAGAGAGGTTAAGTAACGTTCCCAAGATCACACAGCTGTTAAATAGCACAGTTAGGATCTAAACCCAGTCTGCCTTAATAGACCCAATATTTTATTTGCAATACTGTTTGTTTAATCACTCCCCCATTAAAAAAAAAAAAAAAAAGGTGTCCAGCAATAGGGAACCATTTAAATGACCAGGAAATAGCCGTGCCATGGGATAGCATCAGCAACACAAAGGTGGGAGGCTGTCCATCTCGCCCAGCTCCATGGGAGAGCTAAGACCATGGATGAAGCATCTCGAAGGGCATCAGAGACATCCCATCCTTAGGAGAAAACAGCCCTCCCCACTGTTTTCACATGGATAATTCTCAGTGCACCTAACTGAGAAGCCGGCTGCTTGCTCTACTAGGGAAAAATCTCCAAGGAATATTGTTAAGGGGAAAATAAAGATGCACAACAGTGCTTCTAAAATGCTACCGTGTGTGTGTGTGTGTGTGTGTGTGTGTGTGTGTTTTAAGGATAGCTATGCTTGTGTATGCAAATAATGTCTCTAAAAGCATACAAAGAAGCTGCTAATAGCAGCTGCCTTTGGGTAGGGATGTTTGCTGGCTGGGGAGCTGGGGTGGGAAGGGGACTAACTTTTCCCTCCACACTTCTTGAATTTTGTAGCATGTGTAAGGATTACCCACCCCAATAAATGACTATATATTTTTCCTGTTGTTTTAAATATTACTTTTTCTTTATTTTTTTATTATATTTCTTTATTTTTAAAGTAGTTTGAGATCAACAGAAAATTAAGCAGATAGAACAGAATTTCCACATACCCCCTGTGTTAGTCAGGGTTCTCTAGGGAAACAGAATCAACAGAAGATAGCTGTCAATAGTATGAGATTTTATAAAATGTTCACCTGACCGCGGGGATGCAAACCAGGGGCTCTGATGAAAGTCCAATGAAGGTCCTTGATGAGTTTCTGGCATTCAGCTGATTGGCTAAAACATCACTCATTGCTGCCAGCAATCTCCCTGGTTGATGTAGGTGTAATCAGCCATCTAGGCAGTAAACTCACTGAGGACTAAAGCCCATAAATGTCCTTGTATTACAATTAGCCCAGTGCTTGCTGGACTGAAAAACTGGGCGCAATTACCTTGCCTATCTGACACATTAGCCTAACCATTTCACCCCTCTCTCTTCTTCCCAGAGTTTCCTCTATTACTAATATCTTGCATTAGTGGAGTACATTTGTTACAAGTGATAAACCAATACCGATGCATTAATATTAACTAAAGCTCATAGTTTACATTAGGGTTCATTCTGTATTGTACAGTTCTGTGGGTTTTGACAAATACATAATGTCATGCATCCACCTTTCTAATGTCATACACAATAGTTTTGTTACCCTAAAAAATCCCCTGTTCTCCACCTATCCATCCCTTTCCCTTCTCTCAGACCCCTGGCAACTGCTGATCTTATAATTGTCGCTATAGTTTTACATTTTCCAGGATGTCATATAAGTGGAATCATACAATATGTAGCCTTTTCAAACTGGTTTCTTTCACTTAGCAATAGTTCATTTAAGGTTCTTCCATGTCTCTGTGGCTTGATGACTCATTTCCTTTTAACACTGAATAATATTCCAGCATATGGATGCACCACATTTCTTTTATCCATTCACATTTTGAAGGGCATCTGGATTGCTTTCAGTTTTGACAATTATGAATTATGAAATATGAATTACGAAGCTGTGATAAACATTCATGTCCATGTTTTTGTGTGAACTTAAGTTTTCATTTGAGTAAATACCTAGAAGCACAATTGTTGGATTGTATGGTAAGACTATGTTTAACTTTCTTAGAAACTGTCAACTGTCTTCCAGAGTGGCTGTACATTTTGCATTCCTACCAGCACAAAGTGAGAGTTCCTGTTGTTTCACATCCTTGTCAGCTTTTAATATTGTCAGCGTTTTGGATTTTAGCCATTCTAATAGGTGTGTAGTAGTATCTCATTATTGTTTCAGTTTGCAATTCCCAGATGACATATGATGTTGTACATCTTTACATATGCATATTTCTCATCTATATACCTTCTTTGGTGGGGTATCTGTCTAGATCTTTTGTCCATTTTTAAATTGTTTCTTTGTCGTTGTGTTGTTGTTGAATTATAAAAGCTCTTTGCATAGCCCTGAAACACTAAACTCAAATGCTTTTGTCAGGTAAAACCCTCAGTGCTGTCAGATCGCTCATTGACACAATTGCCTTGGAGATCAGAGAACTAAAACAGGAGATGCCAGCCTGGAACCCCCAGGAAATATCTCCAGGAGTGGTGTTATCAACGTGGTGATGTGAGACATTCCCAGAAAAAGCCTCCCCAAAGATTTAGCAAATAAAAGGACAGATCCCAACTGCTTAGAACTCTGGAGGATGGTAGAGACTGGAGAAGGACTCCACAAATGCTGAATCAGAGAAACAGGAAAATCTCAGGTAGAAGAATTCCACCCAAGATATTGGTTGGTTCCCATTCCCTCCCCTTCACTTGGGGAGTTACACAGAGGCAGCATGGCCCCGGTCCCACCCACTTCGGACTGAGAGGGTAGAGGGCTAGAGTGACTCACAGCAGAGTTAGAGCCCCATGCATATTCAGGCACAGGGACCTACGCCTGCAGAGACCCAAGGTAGAACAAAGTCACTGAGGAGTGCCGCACACAAAAGGGCCCCCAGAGACAAAGAGAGAGAGAAACCCGAATAGAAATACTGGTAAGTGTTGTGCTGGTAACTCGATCCAGTTTCAGTCAGCTGGACACCTAAAGGTAAAAGGAACTTTTCTGAAGTGACCCACTTTTCTGGACTGACCCCATCTGGCTTCCTGGGGCAAGATACCCTAACAGGGAAGAAACTGGAGGCAGAAAAGCCTCCAGAAAAAAAAGGGGGGAGGGGAAGGTACAATGAACTGCTGTAAGATAGTACTGGTCCCAGAACTGAAAAGTGTAAGAAAAGCAGGATACCAAGTGAGGGAGAGAAGTTAAATACATCATAGGACCTGGGGAGAAAAGTCTGCACAAAATCAAATAGAACAGACTAAGATTTCCAGAGAAGGAACAGAGGAAAGGCAGCTCTTCCCTGAAGGCGAAACAATTGCACAAAGAGTGTAATCTTTAAAAATTGTACTACATATCTAGGGCAAGAATCAGATGAAGAAGAGCTGAGAAAATCTGAACAGTCTAGAATAAGTTAGACCAAGTATCAAAAAGAGCCTTAACACAAAGCCAGGCAACAATAAAACCCTAGAAAGAGGGAGAAACAGGCCTTCAGAATTAACTCATCAAGCTAATCAGATGCCTATACATCAGCAAAAAATTACAAGCCATACTAAGAAACAGGAAGATATGGCTCCGTAAAGGGAGCAAATTAAAGCTTCAGAAAAAACTCAGAAGTTGGAACAACTAATTAAAGATGTTCAAACAAATCTCCCAAATCAATTCAAGGAGATGAAGGAAAATATGCATAAAGAGATAAAGTATAGGGAAGCGGATGTAGCTCTAGTGATTGGGCTTCCACCTACCACATGGGAGGTCCTGGGTTCGGTTCCTGGTGCCTCCTGGAGAAGACGATCTGGCGTGGCAGGAAAGCACAATGAGCTGATGCAGCAAGATGATGCAACAAAAGAGACTCAAAAAGGAAAGATAATGGACACAGAGAGCAGACAGCAACTGCAAAACAATGGGGGGAGGGAATAAATAAATAAAATTTTTTAAAAATCTTTAAAAAAAGAGAGATAAAATATATTAAGAAGACAATGTGTGAGCATAAAGAAGAATTTGAAAGTATAAAAAGAAACAGGGGTCGGATGTGGCTCAACTGGTTGGGCGTCCGTCTCCCATATGGAGGGACCCGGGTTCGATCCCCGGGACCTCCCGGTAAAAAAAAAAAAAAAAGAAACATAACAGAAATTATGGAGGGAGGCGGCTGTGGCTCAATCAGTGGGGCTCCCGTTTGCCATATGGGAGGCCCCGGGTTCGGTTCCAGGGGCCTCCTGATGGGGGCGGGCCCGCCCGCGCGGCGTGGTTGGCTGACCCAGCGAGCGCAGGCAGCAAGGGGGGGATGGATGAATAAATAAATAAAATCTTTAAAAAAAAAAAAGAAATTATGGAGATTTAAGGCACAATAGAAGAGATTCAAAAAACACCAAAGGCATACGGGAGCATATTATGAACAGGGAGAAGAAAGAATCAGCAAACTAGAGGTAGAAGACAGGTCAACTGAAATCATACAGTCAGAATAACACGTAGCAAAAAGAATAGAAAAATATTGAACAGTGTCTCAGGGATTTGAGTGAGACACAAATTGCACAAACAGATGTGGCTCAAATGGTTGGGCGTCCGTCTCCCATATGGAAGGACCTAGGTTTGATCCCCGGGACCTCCCGGTAAAAAAAATATATATATATATATATATATATAAATAAATAAAATGTCAGCTTCCTTTGGAAAAAAAAAAAAAGTGCACAAACATACATCATGGGTGTCCTAGGAAAAGGAAAAAGGGACAGAAAGAATAACTGAGGAAATAATGGCTGAAAACTTCCCAACTCTTATGAAAGTCATAAATATACATGTCCAAGAGTGCAATGTACTCCAAACAGAAGAAATTATAATATACCTACTCCAAAATTCATACTAATCAGAATTTCAAATACAAAAGATAAAGAGAGAATTCTAAAACTAGCAAGAGAATAGCGGTTTGTCACATACAAGGGATCCTCAATAAGACTAAGTGACGATTTCTCATCAGAAACCATGGCGGCGAAAAGGCAGTGGTATGATATATTTAAGGTACTGGAAGAGAAAGAAAAATTGCTTCTTTTCTTGATAAAAACTCTTAGAAAAATAGGAATAAAAGGAAACTTCCTCAACATGATAAAGGGCACATATGAAAAACCCACAGCTAAAATCATACTCAATGGGGAAAGACAGAAAGCTTTCCCTCTAAGATCTGGAACAAGACAAGGATGCCCACTGTCACCGCTGTTATTCAGCATTGTACTGGAAGTTCTGGGCAGAGAATTTAGGCAAGAAAAAGAAAGAAAAGGCTTCTAAATTGGAAGAGAAGAAGTAAAACTATTTGAAGATGACATGATCCTATATATAGAAAGTTCCAAAAAATCTACCACAAAGCTCCTAGAGCTAATAAATGTATTCAGCAAAGTGGCGGGGACAAGATCAGCATGCAAAAATAAGTAGTGTCTCTAGACACTAGTAATGAGCAAGGTGAAGAGGAAACCAAGAAAAAATTTCATTTACAATAGCAACTAAAAGAATAAAATATCTAAAAATAAATTTAACCAAGGATGTAAAGGACTTGTACACAGAAAACTACAAAACATTGCTAAAAAATAAGATGGTGGTAGAGTAAGGAGCTCCAAGAGTCAGCTAGTCTGCCAATATTCTCGCTGTCCTGATTCTGTGATAATCAGGGTGGGCTAAACATTCGCTGTATTAGAAACCATGCATGTGTCCCCTGGTTTTGCTCCCTAGGTCTGGTTTTTAGAATGCTGGTGATAAACTAAGCCTGATTTATTATATGACCATCCTGTATGGGAAAAGACTGTAACTTTGGGTATCTTTGGTCAACCTTAAGAGATATAGCAGGGGGAGGATGTGGCTCAGGTGGTTGGGTGTCCGTCTCCCATATGGAAGGACCTGGGTTTGACCCCTGGGAGCTCTCGGTAAAAATTAAAAAAAGAAAAATATAGAAGGCGCGTGGGCCACCAGGCCCTGTGCACAGGTGTGCCACCAGGCCCCACAAGTGGGTAAGCCACCAGGCCCCGCGAGCGGGTGAGCTGCCAGGCCCCGTGTGCAGGTGTGCCGCCATGCCCCGTGCTCGGGTGAGCCATCAGGCCCCGTCTGCGAGTGAGCCGCCAGGTCCCCGCAAGCCATGCAGCAAGATGATGACATAACAGGGGAGTGACACAAGGGAGAGCAAAGACAAGATGCATCAAAAAAACAGGAACTGGGAGGCGGCTGTGGTTCAATCAGTGGGGCTCCCGTTTGCCATGTGGGGGGCCCCGGGTTCGGTTCCCGGGGCCTCCTGGTGAAGGAAGGCCCGCCTGCATGGCGTGGTTGGCTGGCCTGGCGAGCACAAGCAGCAAGGGGGGGATAAATGAATAAATAAATAAAATCTTTAAAAAAAAAAAAAAAACAGGAACTAAGGTGGCACAGGCAATAGGATGCCTCTCTCCCACATCGGAGGTTCCAAGGATTGAATCCCAGTGAAGACAGCAGGAGAAGGATGAGAAGAGAAGGATGAGAAGAGAGGGCAGGAAACGGACACAGAGAGTTGCCCAGCGAATGGACACAGAAACAGCAAAAATGGGGGGAGAGGAGTAAAAACTGGATAAAAGTAAATAAATAAATCCTTAAATAAATGTATAGGGGAGGAAGATGTGGACTATAGTTAGTAGTAATACTTTGACCATGCTCTTTCATGATTTGTTAACAAATGTTTCACAACAATGCAGGGTGTTTGTGGGGGGTGATGTGTGGGAGCCCTGGATGATGTTATGCATGTTTGTTTTGTAAGATCACGATGTTTACTGAACACTTATAGCTTATGTATGTTCATGTATGCATGATAGACTTCAATAAATTGTTAAAAAAAAAAAAAATCAGCCAGTGCTACAGAGCAGTTAGTAATCACCCAAAGCTACCTAAAGCACCTCTTTGAGGTCCCAGGAGACCAGAAGAGCATCTTACAACATCCTTGAAAGTATGGAAGGAGGAGACCGCCCAGCTGCGGGAAGATTCATGAGTAGAGCCCTCCATGCCACGAGGCTGGTGCCCACGGTGCAAGCCGCCTGGGGAGCTATTCCGTGGCTGAAGTTGGAAGATCCATTTCCCAAAAACGGGAGAGGAAGACACGGTGTGGCACTGACTTCAGCTACTGATTGGTGGACTTGGCTGGCTAAAGTATAATCCTAGGAACAGCTAGTCTGAACCTGTCCGGGTTGGAAAGAGGCCGTTTTTACTCCACACCCGGCAGGAGGGGAAGTAGGGCTGACTGAAAAATCAGTGAAGTTTGGACCTGGCTTCTTTCCACCATGATCAGATTGCAGCCCTACCTCCGGCAGAGAGGACGCTGGGGGGCCTGCACCAGGCCCTCCAGGCACCTGCAGGCGCTTTCGGCCCACGTGAACTGGTTTGCTGCGCGCCTTCAATGCCAGCTCCACCTCTGCCCCCCGCCCCGCGTAGGGTAGGAGGGGGCTGGTGTGCCCTCAGCTTGCAGGGCAGCTGCAGGTGCTTTGGGCCCACACAGACTGAATAGTCAGACACCTGTAGCTCCATCCTCACCCCCAAGTAGGATAGCTGGGTTTCCTCAGACTTTCTGGGTAATGGCAAGAACTTTCAGCCTGCACAGTCTGGACTGGTGGGTACTTGTGGATCCACTCCCAACCCCCAGTAGGAAAGGAGGAGGCTGGTTCTTCCATAGCCTTTCCAGGCAACAGCAGACACTTTCAGCCTGCACAGACTGGACTGTGGGACGCCTGTGGACCCACCCCCACCCCCCAGTAGGAAAGGAGGGGTCTTGTGTTTCCTCAGCCTCTCCAGGCGATGGCAGGCACTTTCGGCCTACAGGGACTGAACTGTTGGGTGTCATTGGTTCTGTTACTACCCCCTAAAGGGCACAAGAGACAGTATTCCCTCAGCCTCTCAGGGCAACTGCAGGTGCATTTGGCCCACATGTATTAGATTGTGGGGCACTCCAGGGGGTTCATCCCCACCCCTGGCAGGGGGGCCAGTGCTACGTCAGTCTGCCTGGGCAACTGCAGTCATTTTGGATCCGCATGGCATAGATTGCTGCCCATACCTACAGCTCCATCCCCACCCCAGGTAGAGGAGGAAGGGGCGTGAAGCTTCATCAGTCTCTCCGGGCAACTACAGATAATATTGTCCTGAACAACTTGGATTATTACACACAAAAAACTCACCTTAGAACCAAGGATACAAACCATCTGAAAGTGAAAGGTTGGAAAAAGATACTCCACGCAAATAGTAACCAATAGTAACCAAAAAAGAGCAGGGGTAGCTATACTCACATCAGACAAAAGAGACTTTAAATGCAAAAAAACTTATAAGACATACAGAAGGCCATTATATATTAATAAAAGGGACAATCCAACAGGAAGAAATAACAGCCATAAATATCTATGCACCTAACCAGGGGGCCCCAAAACATATGAGACAAACTCTGGCAAAACTGAAGGGAGAAGTAGACATCTCTACAGTAATCATTGGAGACTTCAACACCCCACTTACATCATTAGATAGAAAAACTAGACAGAAGATCAACAAGGAAACAGAGAACTTGAACAATACAATAAATGAATTAGAACTAACAGACATATACAGAACACTGCATCCAAACTCAGCAGGTTATATATTCTTTTCAAATGCCCACGGATCTTTCTCCAGGATAGAACACATGTTAGGGCACAATACAGCACTCAATAAATACAAAAAGATTGAAATTATGCAAAGCACCTTCTCAAATCATAATTGAATGAAACTGGAAATCAATAATAAACAGGAAAATGGTAAATTCGCAAATGTGTGGAGGCTAAACAACACACTCCTAAATAATCAGTGGGTCAAAGAAGAAATTGCACGTGAAATCAGTAAATATATTGAGATAAATGAAAGAGAACACAACTTATCAAAATTTATGGGATACAGTGAAGGCAGAGTTGAGGGGAAATTTTATAGCTTCTTAATGCCTATATTAAAAAAGAAGAAAGAGCTAAACTCAAAGATTTAACTGGTCAATTATAGAAACTAGAAAAAGAACAGCAAACTAATCCCAAAGCAAGCAGAAGGAAAGAAATAACAAAGATCAGAGCAGAAATAAATGAAATTGAGAACAAAAAAAAAAACAACAGAGAGAATCAACAAAACCAAAAGCTGGTTCTTCGAGAAGATTAACAAAATCAACAAACTCTTAGTTAGACTGACAAAGAAAAAAAGAGAGAAGATGCAAATAAATGAAATGGGAACATTACTACTGGCCCCACAGAAATAAAAGAGACCATAAGAGGATACTATGAACAACTGTGTACCAAAAAAAACTAGACAATATAGAAAAAATAGAAAAATTCCTAGGAATGTACAAAGAACTTATAGTGACCCTAGAATAAACAGAAGGCCTCAACAAACTAATCACAAGTAAAGAGACTGAAACAGTCATCAAACAACTCCCCAAAATGAAAAGCCCAGGACCAGTTTCACAGGTAAGTTCTACGAAGCATTCAAAGAAAATTTAATACCCATCTTACTCAAGCTCTTCCAAAAAATTGAACAAGAAAGAGCACTACCGAACTCATTCTATAAAACCAATATCATCCTAATACCAAAGACAGATTAAGATATTATGAAAAAAGAAAATTACAGACCCATTTCTCTAAGGAATATGTATGCAAAAATCCTCAATAAGATACTTGCTAATTGAATCCAACAACACGTTAAAAGAATTATTCATCATGATCAAGTGGTTCAACACAAGAAAATCAATCAGTGTAATACACCACATTAATAAATTAAAGAAGAAAAATTACCCAATCTTATTGATTGATGCAGAAAAGGCATTTGACAAAATACACCATCCTTTTGATAAAAATACTACAAAAGATAGGAATTGAAGGAAACTTTCTCAACATGGTAAAGGCCACATATGAAAAACCCACAGCTAACATGGTGACTAAAAGCTTTCCCATTGAGATCAGGGACAAGACAAGGATGTCCACTGTCACCATTGTTTTTCAATATAGTGCTAGAGATTCTAACTAGAGCAATCAGGCAAGAAAAAGAAATAGAAGGCATCCAAAATTGGAAAGGGAGAAGTAAAAACTTTCACTATTTGCAGATGATATGATCCTATATATAGAAAGTCCTGAAAAATCTACAACAAAGCTGCTAGAGCCAATAAATGATTTTAGTAGAGTGTCAGGATATAAGATGAATATACAAATATCAGTGGTATTTCTATACAGTTGTAATGCACAATCTGAGGAGGAAGTCAGGAAAAAATTCCATTTACATTAGCAACTAAAAGAATCAAATATTTAGGAATAAACTTAATCAAGGATGTAAAGCACTTGTATTCAGAAAACTGCAATGCATTGCTAAAAGAAATTTAAAAAGACCTAAATAATTGGAAGAACATTCCACGCTCATGGATTCGAAGACTAAATATCATTAAGATGTCAATTCTAGGGAAGCGGCTGTGGCTCAATCAGTAGGGCTCCCGTTTACCATATGGGAGGCCCTGGGTTCAGTTCCCGGGGCTTCCTGGTGAAGGCAAGCCCACCCGCACGGCGCGGTTAGCTGACCCAGAGAGCACAAGCAGCAAGGGGGGGGATAAATGAATAAATAAATAAATAAATAAATCTTTAAAAAAAAAAGATGTCAATTCTACCCAAATTGATATACAGATTCAATGCAATCCCATTAAAAATTCCACCAGCATTTTTTAAACAAGTGGAAAACACAATTATCAAATTTATTTGAAAGGATACGAGCCCCTGGATAGCCAGAAACATCTTTAAAAGGAAAAGTGAAGTTGGAGGACTCTCACTTCTGGACTTAAAATCATATTACCTAGCTACAGTGGTAAAAACAGCATGGTATTGGCATAAATACAGACACATAGACCAATGGAACCGAACTGATGGTTCAGAAACAGGCCTTCACATCTATGGTCAAGTGATTTTGGGGGCAGAATAGTCTATTCACAAATGGTGCTGGGAGAACTGGATATCCATAGCCAAAAGAAAGAAAGAAGATCCCTATCTCACACCTTATACAAAAATTAGCTCAAAATGGATCAAAGACCTAAATATAAAAGCAAGAACCATAAAGCTTCTAGAAGAAAATGTAGGGACACGTCTTCAAGACCTGGTGGTAGGTAGTGAATTCTTAAACCTTGCATTGAAAGCATGAGCAATGAAAGAAAACGTGGATAAATGGGACCTCCTCAAACTTAAAACACTTCTGTGATTCAAAGGACTTCATCAAGAAGGTGAAACGGCAGCCCACTCAATGGGGGAAAATATTTGGAAATCATATATCAGGTAAGGGTTTGATATCCATTCTATTTTATAAAGAGATCATACAACTCAATAATAAAAGATGGGAAGCGGCTGTGGCTCAATCAGTGGGGCTCCCGTTTACCATATGGGAGGCCCCGGGTTCGGTTCCCGAGGCCTCCTGGTGGGGGCAGGCCCGCCCGCACGGCGTGGTTGGCTGACCCAGTGAGCACAAGCAGCAAGGGGGGGATAAATGAATAAATAAATAAAATCTTAAAAAAAAAAAAAATAATAATAATAATAAAAGAGCATGCAATCCAATTAAAAAATGGGCAAACGACTTAGACATTTCTCCAAAGAGGAAATACAAATGGCCAAAAAGCACATGAAAAAAATGTTCCATATCACTAGCTATTAGGGAAATGAAAATCAAAGTGACAATGAGATATCATCTAACACTGCATAGAATGGCCATTATTTAAAAAAATATACAACAATAAGTGCTGGAGAGGATGTGGAGAAATAGGAACACTCCTTCACTGTTGGTGGGACTGTAAAATGGTGCAAGCTCTATGGAAGACAGTTTGTCGGTCCCTCAGGAAGCTAAATATAGAACAGCCATATGATCCAGCAATTCCTCTATTAGGAATCTATCCAGAAGAACTAAAAAACCATGACACAGACAGACATCTGCACAACGATGTTCATAGCGGCGTTATTCATAACTGCCAAAAGATGGAAACAACCCAAGTGTCCATCAACCAATGAATGAATAAACAAAATGTGGTGTATACATACGATGGAATACTATGCTACAGTTAGAAGAAATAAAATTGGAACACATATGCTAACATGGGTGAATCTTGAAGACATTATGCTAAGTGAAGTAAGCCAGACACAAAAGGACAAATATCACATGGTCTCATTAATATGAACTAAATACAAAGAATAAATGCATGGAGTTAAAACCTAGAGTAGAGGTTTTTAGGAGGAAAGAGGAGGGTTGAGAGGGGCTACTGATGCTTAATGTGTGTAGAAGTTTTAATTAACTTGACTGTAAAAGTGTGGAGATGGACAGAGTTGATGGTAACACATTATAGTGAGTAGCAGCTGGTTTATAAATGGGATTGTGGCTGAAAATGGTAGTCTGAGGAAGTAAGTGTCAACTGAAAGAAAGCTAGAGAATAATCTAGGCACGGAATAACACAGTGAACCCAGAGGTGGATGAGAATTGTGGTTGATGGTACAGATGCAAGAGTGTCCTTTGTGAGCTAGAGCAGATGCACATCACTATTGCAGGGTGCTGGGAATGTGGAGAAAGATGGGAAAAATACAGTTGATGTGACCTATGGGCTGTGGTTAACAGCAATACTGTAATACTCTTGCATCAATGCCAAAGATATACTGTGTTGACAATGGGGGGTGTGGGAAAAGTGTGCCAAATGTATGCTGTGGACCTGGTTGGTGGTAACAGTCTGATGATATTCTCTCATAATCTCTAACAAATGTTCCACCACAGTGTGGTGGGTTGCTGAAGGGGTGTTGTATGGGAATTCTACACATGCGCATAATTGTTTTGTAAGCTCACAATCTCTGTAATAAAAATATATTTTAAAAAATAAAGTGGGTTGGGGGGAAAATACACCAAATGTAAGATATGGACTATAGTTAGTAATATTTTGAGGATGCTCTTGCATAGTTTGTAACAAATGTATCACAACAATGCAAGGTGTTGGTGGAGGAGTGACGTATGGGAGCCCTGTATGATGTTATGCATGTTTATTTTGTAAGTTTACAACTTTTATTATACACTTATTGTTTATGTATGTTCATATATGAATGATATACTTCAATAAAAAATATATTTTAAAAAATATTGCTAAAAGAAATCAAAGATCTAAATAAATGGAAGGACAGTCTGTGTTCATGGATTGGAAAGCTAAATATTGTTAAGATGTCACTTCTACCCTGAATGATTTACAGATTCATCACAAGGCCAATCAAAATACCAACAGTCCGGAAGCGGCTGTGGCTCAATCAGTAGGGCTCCTGTTTACCATATGGGAGGCCCTGGGTTCGGTTCCCGGGGCCTCCTGGTGAAGGCAAGCTCGCCCGCATGGCATGGTTAGCTGACCCAGCGAGCACAAGCAGCAAGGGGGGGATAAATGAATAAATAAATAAAATACCAACAGCCTACTTTGCAGAAATGGAAAAGACAATTATCAAATTTACTTGGAAGGTTAAAGGGCCCTGAATAGCCAAAGCCATCTTGAAAAAAAAAAACAAAGTTGGAAGACTCATACTTCCTGATTTTAACAGCAAGGTACTGGCACAAGGATAGATATATATTCCAATGGACTCAAATTGAGAGCCCAGAAATAGACCTTCACACTCTGGTCAATTGATTTTTTTTAGTTGTCCTTGGATTAGATAATGGTTTATTAGATATGACAACAAAGGTGATGGATGTAGGATGACTGAATACCTGAAAGTAACCTGTTTCTCTCCCTGTTGCTAGGATACAAAGGAAATAATTACATGTAAATTAGAAAGTAATGAGATACAACCCATTCTTGGTGCCAAATTCCAGTTCTTGTGGTCTAGAATATCCTGTGGAAGCAATGAAGTCTGAAGACCACCTTCAACCAGTTCGCCAGACCTGTGTGGGAGAAGCCCCTGCTGTCCTCACTTCAACTTACTTAATTAACATAGTAAAATTCCCACCCAGGGGTGGAGTTATCCACCCCTTTTCTGATCATGCAATGTATGTGCAAGCGTGATTTCCTGAACATACTAATCATACAGTTATATAACTAGCTATGTGTGTTCATCCATATGCAAAAAAGCTAATGCATAATCAAAGCAAATGCTAAGTAGTAGCAAGAATAAAATGGTGGCATGGGGAGTCGGGTCTGAGTCACTTTACACTGGCCTTGGCTCCTGCCTGCAAACATAATAAATGCAAGTTCTGCCTAACTCTTGCGTTAAAGTTTTTTCTCTGGTTATCCCGAAAGGCCCAGGTTTGTGGCCTAACAAAGGCACATCAAAGATTAAACAGGTAAATTAGACTTCATTAAAATGAAATATATTTATGCTTCCATGGACATTATGAGGAAATTTAAAGGAAAATCCACATAATAGGAGAAAGTAATTGCATTTATCTGATAAATCTAATATCCAGAATATATAAAGAACACATAACTACAATAAAAATACCAATATCCAGTTAGTAAGTAAGTACAAGCTTTGACTAGACATTTCTCCAATGAACATATAAAAATGGCCAATGGCGACATGAAAATATGCTCAAAAATCATTGGTCATCAGGGAAATGCAAATCAAAACCACAAGGAGATAACAGTTCATACGCTGTAATTAAAAAGATGGAGGGAAGTGGATGTGGCTCAGGCGACTGGGCTCTACCACATGGGAGGTCACTGGTTCAGATCCCAGTGCCTCCTAAAGAAGACAGTCAGCTGGCATGACAGGGAGGTGCGGCGAGCTGACCCAACAAGGGATGTGGGGAGAAAAAAAAAACACAGAATGAGAGACACAACAAAGCAAGGAACAGAGGTGGCTCAAGCGATTGGGCACCTCCCTCCCACATCAGAGGTCCCGGGTTCGGCTCCCAGTGCCCCCTAAAGAAATAAGGAAGACGAACAGACACAGCAAGTGAAAAACAACAAGGGGGTGGGGAGAAATAAATAAATAAAATAAATCTTTAAAAAAAAAAAAAAAGATGGATATTAGCAAGTTTTGGCAAAGATATGTAGAAATTTGAACCCGCCTACACTGCTAGGAGGAATGTAAAAGTGTGCAACCACTGTGGAAAAGTCTGGCAGTCCCTCAAAATGTTAACCATAGAATTACCATATGATCCAGAAATTCCACTTCTAGTTGTACACTCATTGTTTTAGTTTCCTTGGCTACTCGAGCAAACACCATGCAATGGATTGGCTTAAACAATGGGGTTTTATGGCTCATAGAAGAAATCCAAACCCAGGCATCATCAAGGTGTTGCTTTCTTCCCAAAGACTGGCATTCTAGTGCTGGGTGCCAGTGATCCTGGGCCCTGGGCTTCTGTCGTAGACAATGCACACGGTGGCCTTGCCTGGCCTCTCCCTTCTCTTCTGAGTTCCGTTGATGGCTCTCTCTATCTGTCTGAATTTCATTCTGTTTATAAAGGACTCCAGTAATAAGATTCAGACTCGTCCTTATTGGGTTGGGCCACAGCCTAACCAAAGTAACCTCATCAAAATGTTCCACTTATAATGCACCCACAGCAATGGATTAAGTTTAAGAACATGTTTTATGGGGGTACAGGAAGGCTTAGAGAGATTGGAATTTTAGAGTAGATTTATCAAGAAAGACCTGCTCATCCACGCCAGGAATGTCCAGAGGACACACCTTTCACCAGGACTGTGAGGAATACATTTGTGAGACTAACTCCATATTCCCTGAAGGGCTCTGTGGTCACTCTTCTCTGTAGGTCAGATATTACTGTGGGAAATGCTGCCACTGAGCTTGGATCCTTAAACACACTGAGGATGGTTGGGTCCTGGCAGAAGCCAAGTGGCAGCACTTAATCACCAAAGACACGTTGGGCATGGCTACCATAATGGACAGCAGACGCAAAGGAGCAGTCAAAAGAGTCTGCCTTGCAGAGACCTATGGCGTTGACTCGTAGATCATGGGGTACCTAGAAATAAAACAGATGACAGTCTACTAAATTCCTACTTGATCTGTATGAACAGAAGAGTTCTAGGTCAAGTGAACAAAAGCCTAACTTGAATTACAAAAGCAGAAAGTCACAGCCCCTTAACCAATTCCCAGACCTAAGAGGTCCGCAAATGAAGAGAAGGCCAGTTTCCCTTGGGGAAAGACCCTACCACAAAGGCAAAAATTTATACTGTTAATCTTCCTCTCAGCCTTTCCCAAAGAGGCCTACAGCCTTTCACCAAGGTAACTGTGCAGTGGGGAAAAGGAAATGATCAGAAATTTCAGGAATTATTAGACACTGGTTCAGAAGTGACATTAATTCCAGGAGACCTGAAACATCACTTTGGCCCACCAATCAGAGTATGGAGCTTACGGAGGTTGGGGAATCAATGGAGTTTTAGCTCAGGTCTGTCTCACAGTGGGTTCAGTGAGTCCCTGGACCCATTCTGTGGTTATTTCCCCAGTTCTGGAATGCATAATTGGAATAAATACACTCAGCATCTGGCAGAATCCCCACATTGGATCCCTGACTTGTGCAGTGAGAGCTATTATGGTAGGAAAGTTCAAGTGGAAGCCACTAGAACTGCCTCTGCCTAGCAAAATAATACATCAAAAGCAATACCAGATTCCTGGAGAGATTGCAGAGATCAGTGCCACCATCAAGGATGCAGGGGTGGTGATTCCCACCCCATTCCCAATCAACTCTTCCATTTCACCTCTTCAGAAAACAGATGGATCTTGGAGGGTGACTGTGGGTTATTGTAAACTTAACCAGGTGGTGACTCCAATTGCAGCTGCTGTCCCAGATGTGGTGTCATTGCTTGAGCAAATCAGCACATCCCCTGGTACCTGGTATGCAGCTGTTGATCTGGCAGGTGCTTTTTTCTCTACTGCTGTTAGTAAAGACCACTAGAAACAGTGTGCTTTCAGCTGGCAAGGCCATAACACCCCTTCACTGTTCTACCTCAGGGGTGTGTCAACTCTCCAGCCTTATGTCATAACCTATTTGCAGGGAACTTGATCATCATTCCCTCCTACAAGACATCAGATTGGTCCATTATATTGATATCACGTTGATTGCATCTAGTGAGCAAGAAGTAGCAACTACTCTAGACTTATTGGTAAGGCATTTGCATGTCAGAGGGTGGGAGATAAATCCAACAGAAATATAGGAGCCGGGAGCAAATGTGGCTCAGGCAGTTGAACGACTGCCTCTCACATGGGAGGTCCTGGGTTCAGTTCCCAGTGCCTCCTAAAGAAGACAAACAAATAACAAACAGACAATGAGCAGACATGGAGCAAAAACAATGAGTTGACAACGAGCACAAACAATAAGCAAAAACAACGAGGGAGCCATCTGCAGGGGGTGGGGGTAGGATTATAGGGGTCTCTCACCTCAGTGAAATTTCTAGGTATGAGGTGGTGTGGGGCATGTCGAGATCTCTCTTCTAAGGTGAAGGCTAAGCCCCTCCTACAACCAAAAAAGAGGCACAATGTCTAGTTGGCTTCTTCATATTTTGGAGATAATATGGTGTGCTACTCCAGCCCATTTACCGAGTGACCAGAGATGCTGCTAGTTTTGCGTGGGGACTGAAAGAAAAGGAGGCACTCTGATAGGTCTAGGCTGCTATGTAAGCTGCTCTGCCACTTGGACCAAGTGATCCAGTAGATTCAATGGTGCTGAAAGTGTCAGTGGCAAATAGAGATGCAGTCTGGAGCCTTTGGCAGACCCCTATAGGAGAATCGCGATGCAGACCCTTAGGGTTGTGGAACAAAGCCTTGCCATCCTCTGCAGATAACTCCTCTCCTTCTGAGAACAGCTTTTGCCCTGCTACAAAGCCCTGTTAGAGACTGAACTCTTAACCAAGGGCCACCAAGTTACCATGAGACCTGAGCTGTCTATCATGAGCTGGGTGTCCTCTGACCTGCCAAGCCATAAAGCTGGGTGTGCACAGCAGCCCTCCATCATAAAATGGAAGTGGTGTGTCTGAGATAAGGCTCCAGCGGTCCTAAAGGCACAAGTAAATTTACATGAGGAAGTGGTTCAAATTCCCATGGCCATTCTCTCCCAGCCCACAATTATGACCTGCTGGGGAGTTCCTTACAATCAGTTGATTGAGGAAGAGAAAACTCGGGGCTGCTTTACAGATGGTTCTGCACAATATGCAGGTACCACCCAAAAGTGGACAGCTGCAGCACTGCAGCCCCTTTCCAGAAGTTCCTAAAGAACAGAGGTAAGGGGAAATCCTCCCGGGGCACCTGGTTGTTCATTTTGCTTAGAAGGAGAAATGGCTGAAAGTGCATTTGTAACACTGCTTCATAGGCTGTGGCCAGTGGTTTGGCTGGATGGTCAGGGACTTGGAAGGAACATGATTGGAAAACTGGTGACAAAGAAGTCTAGGGAAGGTGTGTGGATAGACCAAACATGAAAATATTTGTGTCCCACATTAATGCTCACCAGAGGGTGACTTCAGAGGAAGATTTTAATAATCAAGTGGATAAGATGGCCTGTTCTATGGATACCAGTCAGCCTCTTTCCCCAGCCACTCCTGTCATTGCCCAATGGGCTCATAAACAAAGTAGCCATGGTGGTAGAGGTGGAGGTTATGCATGGGTCTAGCAACATCGACTTTCCCTCACCAAGGCCAATCTGGCTACAGCCGCTGCTGAGTGCCCAGACTGCCAGCAGCAGAGACCCACATTCAGCCTCCAATATTCCCTGAGATGACCAGCCTGCTATCTGGTGCCAGGCTGATTACACTGGACAACTTCCATATGGAAGGGGCAGTGTTTTGTTCTAACTGAAAAATGGACACATACTCCCGAATACTTCCTTCCCTGCACGAAATGTTTCTGCCAAAACTAACATCCATGGACTTACAGAATGCCTTATCCATCATCGTGGTATTCCACACAGCATTGCTTTTGATCAAGGAGCCCACTTCACAGCAAATGAAGTGCGGGAATGTGTACATGCTCATGGAATTCACTGGTCTTACCACGTTCCCCTTTATCTTGAAGCAGCTGGATTGATAGAATGGTTGAATGGCCTTTTGAAGATTCAATTATGGCACCGACTAGGTGGTAATATCTTTCAGCTCTGGGGAAATGTTCTCCAGGAGGCTGTGTATGATCTAAATCAGCATCCACTCTATGGTGCTGTTTCTTCCATAGCCAGGATTCATGGGTCCAGGAATCAAGTGCTGGATCCCTAGTGATCCACTAGAAAAAAATTTGCTTCCTGTCCCTGAAACTTTAATCTCTGCTGGTCTACAGGTCTTGGTTCTAAACAAAGGAGGGCTTCCACCAGGAGACACAAGAGTGATTCCATTTAACTGGAAGTCAAGACTGCCACCTGGCCACTTTGGGCTCCTCATGCCTCTGAATCAACAGGCAATGAAGGGAATTACTCTACTGGCTGGGGTGATCGATCCTGACTATCAAGGAGAAAAAGGACTGCACTTACACAATGGAGGTAAAGAAGAGTTTTCCAGGAGTACAGGAGATCCCCTAGGGCATCTCTTAGTACTACCATGTCCTGTGACTAAAGTCATTGGAAACCTGCAACAACACAATCCAGGCAGGACTAACAGTGGCCCAGACTTCAGGAATGAAGGGTTGGGTCACTCCACCAGGCAAAGAACCATGGCTCTCTGAGAAGCTCGCTAAGAGTAAAGGGAATATGGAATTGGGTAGTTGAAGAAGTTAGTTATAAATACAAGCTACAACCACATGACCAGTTAGTTACAGAAACAAGACTGTAATGGCTATGAATATTTCTTCCTTGTTTTGTTATGAGTATGTTTGTATATATACGTAAAGCAAATAGCTTTGGTTTCTTCCCTATCTTATCCCCTTACCGTATGACATAAGTTGTATTTGTTTCATGTCATAATATTTAAGCAACACGATATGAAGTTTAAGAGTGAATAATTACCCAAGGACTTGTACCCTATCCTGGGGAGAGTTAGTGCCTTTCTGGTTATACACAGGACAGCTGAGTATTGTCAGGTGAAAATATGACTTATTGTTTTTAGAGCTTAAGTATGGTTTAAGGAGATGTGTGTGACTGCCAGGCTGACAAGGGGTGGACTGTTATGGTTAAGTTCGTGTCAACTTGGCCAGGTTATGGTGTCCAGTTTATTGGTCAAGCAAGTACTGGCCTGATTGCTACTGTGAGGATATTTTGTGGGCTTCAATCATCAGTGAGCTGATTGCATCTCTGGTTGATTATGTCTACAATCAACTGAAGAAATTGCCTTCAACAATGAGAAAAGTCTCATACAATCAGTTGAAGGCTTTAAAAGAAACAGTGATGATTTCAGCAGTCAGAAGAGAGAATTTCCATCTCTACCTCAGCCAGCCAACTTTTCCTGGAGAATTCATCAAAAACCTTCATCAGAGTTGCCAGTTTGTGGTCTGCCCTACGGAATTTGCACTTGCCTATCCCCACAGTCGTGTGAAACAATTCTTATAAAAATCTCATAATATTTACATATATCTCCTGTTGGTCCTGTTTCCCTAGAAAACCCTAATACAAAATCCTTTGCCTATTTTTAAATTGGGTTATTTTATTGTTGTTGAGTTGTAGGAATTCTTGATATATTCTAGGTATTAAATCTTTATCAGATATGTGATTTCCAAATATTTTTCTCCCATTCTATAGGTTGTCTTTTCACTTCCTTGATAATGTTCTTTGATGCACAAAACTTTTTTATTTCTTTATTTTTTATTTTTCTAGGGAGGTACCAGGGATTGAACCCAGGACCTCATACATGGGAAGCAGGCACTCAGCCACTGGGCTACATCCACTCCCCAAGTTTTTTAATTGATGAAGTACAATTTATCTGTTTTGTTACTTGTGCTTTGGGTATAAAGTCTAAGAATCCATTGCCTAAAACAAGTTCCTGAAGATATTCCCCTATGTTTTCTTCTAAATAGCTTTATCATTTTAGCTCTTGGATTTATGGTTTTGATTAATTTTTAGTTAATTTTTGTATATGGTGAGAGGCAGTGGTCCAAATTCATTATTTGTGTGTGGCTTTCTAGTTGTCCCAGCACTATTTGTTGAGGAAACTATTCTTTCCCCATTGAATGGAGGTGGCACCCTCATTGAAAATCAACTGGCTACAGATGTGCGGGTTTATTTCTAGACTCTCAATTCCATTACATTGGTCTATGTGTCGATCCTTACATCAATATTATACTTTTAAAATTACTGTCACTTGGTAGTAAGTTTTGAAATCAAGAAGTGAAGTCCTCTAACTTTGTTCTTCTTTTTCAAGATGGTTTGAGCTATTTGGGGTCTCTTGAAATTCCATAAGAATTTGAGGATTGGCTTTCCATTTTTGCAAAAAATGCTGCTGGGATATTGAAAGGGATTACAATGAATTTTTAGATCACCTTAGGTAGTATTGATATCTTAATATTAAGTCTTCCAATCCATGAATATAGGATGTCTTGCCATTTATTTAGGTCTTCTTTCATTTCCTTCAGCAAAGTTTTATAGTTTTCAGTAAACAAGTCTTTCACCTCCTAGGTTAAATTTATCCCTAGGTATTTAATTTTTTTTATATACTATTATAAATGATATTGCTTCTTAATTTCCTTTACTGGTGTATAGAAATTGAGTGATGGGAGGCGGCTGTGGCTCAATCAGTGGGGCTCCCGTCTACCATATGGGAGGCCCCGGGTTCGGTTCCCGGGGCCTCCTGGTGAGGGCGGGCCCGCCCGCACGGCGTGGTTGGCTGACCCAGCGAGCACAAGCAGCAAGGGGGGGATAAATGAATAAATAGGTGAAATCTTAAAAAAAAAAAAAAAAAAAAGAAATTGAGTGATTTTTTTATGTTAATCTTGTAAACTGTAATTTTGCAATTCGCTTATTAATTCTAGTACCTTTCTTGTGGATTCTTTCTGATTTTCTATATATAAGATTGTGATAGTCTGAGACTTTTATGGGCCCCAGGAAAATCATGTCCTTAAAGCTAATTGATTCCTGTGGGAGTGAACCTATTGTAGTGGAAATTTTTATTAGGTTACTTCAGTTGGGGTGTGGCCCAGGGTGGGTCTTAATCCTTTTACTGTAATCCTTTATAAATGGGATGATTATATACAGAGAGAAAGCCACAGGAGCTTGGAGAGAAAACCAGAGAAAGCCAGAAGCTGAAGGCAACAAAACCCAGAAGAAAAGGGAGAGACCAGCAGGTATTGTCATGTGCCTTAACATGTGAAAGAGGAGTCCAGCATCACTGGCAGCTGGTATTCAGGAAGAAAGCATTGCCTGATAATGCCTAGATATGGACATTTTTCTCAGCCTCAAAACTGTAAGCTTGCAATCTAATAAATCCCCATTGTAAAAGTCGACCCATTTCTGATATATTGCATTTCAGCAGCCTAGCAAACTAAAACAAGGATCATGTATTTCTCATCTGTGAGTGGGGAAAGTTTGATTTCTTCCTTTCTGATTTGGATGTCTTTTATTTCTTTTTCTTCCCTAATTTCCCTGGCATAACTTTTTCATTCAATGTTGAATATCAGTGGTGACAGTGGGCATCCTTGCCTTGTTCCTGATATTAGGGAGAAGGTTTTCAGTTTTTCATCTTTAAGTATGTTGTTTGCTGTGGGTTTTTTCATAAATGACTTTTATCATGCTAAAAAAGTTCCCTTCTATTCCTAGTTTTCTTAGTGTTTTAATCAGAGAAAGTATTGGATTTTGTCAAACACCTTTTCTGCATCAATTGAGATGATCATGTAATTCTTTTCCTTCATTCTATTAATGGGATGCCTTACATTGATTTTTCTCATGTTGAGACAGCCTTACATTCCTGGAATAAATATCACTTGGTCATTATATATAATCCTTTTAATATACTGTTGGATTTGATTTGCTAGTATTTTATTGAGGATTTTTGTGTCTGTAATTTTCTTTTTTGTGTGTGCTGTATTTGTCTGGCTTTGGTATCAGAGTAATGCTGGCCTCATTTGAGAAGGATTGGTGCTAATTCTTTAAATGTTTGGTAGAATTTAGCAATAAAGGCAACTGGTCCTGAATTTTCTGGTGGGGAGATTTTTTTATTACTGGTTCAATCTCTTTACCTGTTATAGGGATGTTGAGATCTTCTCTTTCTTCTTGAGTCAGTTAAGAATTTGTCCATTTCATATCAGTTATCAAAATTGTTGTTATGCAGTTGTTCATAGTATTGTCTTATAATCCTTTTCATTTCTGTGAGGTACGTGGTAATATCCACACCTTCATTCCTGATTGTAGTTATATGTATCCTCCCTTGTGGTAGTTTAAGTCTTTTGTAGACCCCAGAAAATTATGTTCTTAAATTAATCCATTCCTGTGGGTGTGAACCTATTGTAGGTGGGACCTTTTGATTAGATCACTTCAGTAAAGCATTGCCCGGGCTGGGTCTTAAACCTCTTACTGGAGTCCTTTGTAAATGGGATGAATATACAGAGACTGAATCTAAAGAGACAGAGAGCCCCCACCATCACCTCAGAAGCTGAGACAGAAGGTCCTGGAATCCGGAAGCTGAAGTCAATGGAAGCTAGGAGAGAAGAAGCCAAAAGCTGAATCAGCAAGACATGGAGGAGAAGAGAGATGCCACCATGTGCTGGTCTTCTTGGAGAAGGCATAGACTGAATCCTGAAGTATTAGTCAGGGTTCTCTAGGGAAACAGAATCATCAGGAGATATCTGTAAATAGTATGAGATTTTATAAACTTCTCTCACGTGTCCACGGGGATGCACAAGTCCAGATTCTGCAGGCAGGCTGCAAACCAGGGGCTCTGATGAAAGTCCAGTGAAGGTCCTTGATGAGTTTCCAGGAGATGTTGGCTGTCTAAAGACAAGCTGGGAAATTCTTTCTGAATGCTGAAATCACTTCCCCTTTTAAGGCATTCAACTGATTGGGTAAAGCATCACTCATTGCTGACAGCAATCTCCCTGATTGATCTTAGATGTAATCAGCCATCTATGCAGTAAACTCACTGATGGCTAAAGCCCATAAATGGCCTTGTATTACAGTTAGCCCAGTGCTTACCTGACCAAGCAACTGGGTACAATTACCTGGCCGAGTTGACATATTAGCCTAACCATCGCATTCTGATGATGCCTTTATTTGGGCACTTTCACAGCCTCAGAAATGTAAGCTTGCAACCGAATAAATCCCCATTGTAAAAGCCAACCCATTTCTGGCATATCGCCTTGGCAGCCTTCAGCAATCTAAAACATCCCTCTTTTTTCTTTGACAGCCTTGCTAAATGTTTTTCAATTTTATTGATCTTTTTTTTAAAAAAAACTATCTTTTGGGTTCATTGATTCTATTGTTTTTGTAGTCTCTATTACATTTTTTTTTTTTTTCTTTTTAAAGATTTTATTTATTTATTCATTTATCCCCCCCTTGCTGCCTGTGCTCGCTGGGTCAGCTAACCACGCCGTGCAGGTGGGCTTGCCTTCACCAGGAGGCCCCAGGAACCGAACCCAGGGCCTCCCACATGGCAAACGGGAGCCCCACTGATTGAGCCACAGCCGCTTCCCATCTATTGCATTTTTTCCACTCTAATCTTTACTATTTCTTTCATCCTATTAACTTTGGGTTGAGTTTGCTCTTCTTTTCCTAGTTCCACTAGGCATGAAGTTAGGTTATTGATTCGTGCTCTTTCTTTTATGATGTAGGAATTTCTGGCTATAAACTTCCCTCTAAAGTGCTGCCTTTGCTGAATCCCATAATTTTGGTATGTTGTTGTTTTAATTTCCCAGTTGCTAAAACAGATACTGTACAATGGGTTCGCTTTTTTAAAAAATGGAAATTTATTGACTCATGGTTTTGATGTTAGGAGAAATCCAAAACTGAGGCATCAGTGAGGTGATGCTTTCTCCCCAAAGACTGGGGACTCCTGGGGCTGGTTGCTAGCAATCCTCGGACCTTGGGTTTTCTGACACGTGGCAAGGCACATGGTGGTGTTTCCTCCTTTCTCTTCCAGGTTCCATTGACCTCCAGCTTCTAGCTGCTCCCTTGGCTTCTCTCTCCAACTGACTTCCACTCTGCTTATAAAGAATTCCAGTAATCCAGATTAAAGCCAGCAAGATTCAGTTGGTCCACATCTTCACTGAAGAAGCCCTGTCAAAAGGTCTTGTTCATAATGGGTTCACACCAACAGGAATGGATTCAGGACATGTTTATCTGGGGTACATAATTCAATCTCCAACAGCTGTGTTTTCATTTTTATTCATCTCTAAGAGTTTTCTCATTTCCCTTGTGATTTCTACTTTGTCCCATTGTTTGTTTAAAAGTGTGTTGTTTGGGAAGCGGCTGTGGCTCAATCAGTAGGGCTCCCGTTTGCCATGTGGGAGGCCCCGGGTTCGGTTCCCGGGGCCTCCTGGTGAGGGCAGGCCCACCGGCACGGCGTGGTTGGCTGGCCCAGCGAGCGCAAGCAGCAGGGGGGGATAAATGAATAAATAAATAAAATCTTAAAAAAAAAAAAAAAAAGTGTGTTGTTTGATTTCCATGTGTTTGTAAATTTTCCAGCTTTCCTTCTTTTTTCAATGTTTAGCTTCATTACATTGTGGTCAGAGAAAATACTTTGTATGATTTTGTCTTAGTTTGCTAAATGCTGCCCAAGCAAAATACCAGAAATGGGTTGGCTTTTATAATGGGAATTTATTAGGTTAAGAGCTTACAGTTCTGGGAAGCGGCTGTGGCTCAGTCAGTGGGGCTCCCGTTTACCATATGGGGGGCGCCGGGTTCGGTTCCCGGGGCCTCCTGGTGGGGGCGGGTCCGCCCGCACGGCGTGGTTGGCTGACCCAGCGAGCGCGAGCAGCAAGGGGGGTATAAATGAATAAATAAATAAAATCTTTAAAAAAAAAAAAAAAGAGCTTACAGTTCTGAGGCTGTGAAAATGTCCAAATCAAGGCATCATCAGAGATGCTGTCATACCAAAGCTGCTGGCGATCCCGGACTCCTGCCACATGGTGAGACACAACAGCGGTTCTGTCCGTCTCAGTCTCTGCCTTCTCCAGGCTCACTTATTCCCCGAGCTCAGCTATGAGTGATCAGGCAAATGGCCCACTCTCCCCTCTTCTCCAGGCCTCGCCTCTTCCAGCCTCTTAGGATTTCTCTGTCTCTGCTGCTTTTTCTCTGTGTCTCTGTTTTCAGTCCTCTGTTTATAAAGGACCCCAACAAAAGGAATAAGACTGACTTTCCCTGGGTCACACCTCACTGAAATAATCCATCAAAAGCCCCAACAGAAGCAATCCAATCAGGAGTTCCCACCCACAATAGGTGTACATGCACAGGAATGGATTCGCTTTAAGAACACGATTTTCTGGGTCCATAAAAGACTCAAATCAGCAAGATTTCAATCTTTATAAATTTATTAAGATTATTTGGGAAGCGGATGTAGCTCGGGTGACTGGGTTCAATTCCTGGGGCCGCCTGGTGAAGGCAAGCTGGCCCACATTGTATACTAGCCTACGCAGAGAGCTGGCCCGCGTAGAGACCTGGTGCAACAAAAAGAGACAAAGAGGAGAGATGATGAGAGACACAACAAACCAGGGAGCTGAGGTGGCTCAGGTGATTGAGTGCCTCTCTCCCACATCGGAAGTCCCAGGATTGGTTCCTGGTGCCTCCTAAAGAGAAGACGAGAAGAGAAGACAAGCAGACACAGAGGGCACACAGCGAATAGACACAGAGAACAGACAGCAAGTGCAAAAACAACAAGGGGGAGGAATAAATAAATAAAATAAAACCTTAAAAATTTTTAATAAAAAGGAAAGATTATTTGCGACCTCACATGTGGTACATCCTGGAGAATGATCCATGTGCACTTGGGAGAATGTGTATTTTGCTGCTGTTGGGTGAAGTGTTCTATACATGCCCGTTAGGTGTAATTTGTTCATAGTGCTATTCAAGTCCTCTATTTCCTATTGACCTTCTATCTAGTGATATATCATTTATTGAAAGTGGTAGATCAACGTTTCCAGCTATTTTTGTAGAACCATCTATTTCTCCCTTTAAATCTGTAAATTTTTGCTTTAAATATTTTGGGGCTCTGTTGTTAGGTGCCTATATACTTCTAATTGTTATATCTTCTTGCTGAAATGAACTTTTATCAATATAAAAGGCAACTTAAAAGTGGTAAGATCTCATGGCACTCTGGCTGGCTCCTCCCCACCCCATCACTGACTAGGCACAGAGCCAGCCCATGCTCCCAGTGCAGGTACCCATTCCCAGTTCCAGAGGGAGCAGAGTGACCCTCGCGTACATACTGGGCGCATGTATGTCTGCCTCAATCTGTCTGGTGGTGGCCAAAGGGACTCATGATCCCAGAACTTGCCCTTCATGTAGGAGGTGGCTCACCAAGCTTTTCTACAGAACTCTGTCTTAGTTTTTCAGGGCTGCTACAATCCAATATGGTAGCCTCAAAGCTTAAACAACAGGAATTTACTGTCCCACAGTTGTGGAAAGTACAAGTCCAACATCAAGGGTGTGACAGGCCAGGCTTTCTCCTGGAGTCTACAGCATTCCGGCACTGGCTTGCCACAATCCTCGGGGTTCCTTGGCTCCTTGGTCTCTCCCTGTGGCTTTCTCGAACGGACTGCATCCAAATTTCCTCTGCCGTAGAAGGACTCCAGTCATGGAGATTAAGGCCCACTCTGATTGAATTTGGCCTCATCTACAAAGGATCTCCACAGGTCCTCTTCACTAATGAGTCCACACCTTAACCAATAAGAGTGTTTTCAAAGGTCCTATTTATAAATGGGTTCACGCCCACAGGAACATGGACTAAGACTGGACTATGTCTTTTACAGGGGACATAACTCAAGCTCCAACACCATTAGATCAACTAAGAATGAGAAAACCAAAGATTTCATTTTGTCTTAACTCATTCCTTCTTTTTTTTTTTAAAGATTTTATTTATTTATTCATTTATCCCCCCCTTGCTGCTTGTGCTCGCTGGGTCAGCTAACCACGCCGTGCGGGCGGGCCTGCCTTCACCAGGAGGCCCTGGGAACCGAACCCGGGGCCTCCCATATGGTAAACGGGAGCCCTACTGATTGAGCCACAGCTGCTTCCCTCATTCCTTCTTAAATGTTCTGCCTTTCTTTGTGTAGATCTAAGTTTCTGGCCTATGTCATTTTCTCTCTCTGTATGAACTTCTGTTAACATTTCTTGTAAGGCAGGTCTACTAGTGACATTCCCTCGGTTTTTGTTTGTCTGAGAAAGTCTTTATTTCTCTTTCAATTTTTAAGGATAATGTTGCTGAATACAGAGTCACAGGTTGGTGAGTTTTTTCTTTCAACACTGTCAACACTCTCTTCTTGCTTGCATGGCTTCTGAGGAAAAGTATGATGTAACTCCTTTATAAATTTGCCTTTATTCCTCTATAGATAGGTTGCTCCCCACCCACCCCATCCCCTGACATTTTTCAAGAGTTTCTCTTTGCCTTTGGTTTTCTACAGTGTGAATATGATATGCCTAGGTATAGATTTTTTTGTATTTTTTCTGCTTGGTGCTCTCTGAGCTTCCAAAATCTCTGATTTGTGTCTGTCATTAATTTTGGAAAATTCTCAACCATTATTACTTCAAATATTTTTTCTGTTCCTCTCTCTCTCTTCTTCTTCTTCTGGTAATCCCAATACAAGCATGTTGCACCTTTTTTAATTGTCTCAGAATGCTTGGATACTCTCTTCCTTTTTTTTTTTTTTTCTTTTCATTTGGTACCCTTTGGGCTTTTCAGTTTGGGAAATTTCTATTGATATATCTTCAAGCTCACCGATTTTTTCCTCAGTGGTGTCCAGTCTACAGATGAGCCCATCTAAGGCATTCTTCATTTCTGTTAGTATTTTTGATTCTTTCTTTTTTATTCTTTCTTAGAGTTTAGAATTTCAACCTCTCTCCTTAACCTTACCCATTTGTTCTTGCATGTTGTCCACTTTTTCCATAAGAGTCCTTAGCATATTAATCAGAGTTATTATAAATATCCAATCTGATAATTCCAAAATCTGTGCTATATTTGAGTCTGGTTCTGATGCTTGCTTTGTCTCTTCAGATTGCGTATTTTCTTGCCTTTTAGAATGCTTCAAAATTTTTTGTTTAAAGCTGAACATGATAGTTCAGTTAATAGGAACTGAGGAAAATAGGCTTTTAGTGTGAGGTTTCATGTTTATCTGGCTAGGAGTTGGGCTGTTTAATGTTTGCTATAGCTGGAAGTGTCAGAAGAGAAAATTTTCTCTAGTGTCCTTGTTTTTATTTCCCCTGGTATCTTTGGATTTCCCTAAAACTCTTTTTTAAGTGGGGTTTGTGTCTTGCTGCTCTCTCAGTTGTAATTCACTGTTATTATCCTTCATCCTTGTTGATGTGATGGCAAGGTATTGGGGAGAGGAAGCATTCTGTATTCTTAGGATTAATTTCCAGGTTTTTTGTTCGGTTTGGTTTTTGTTTGTTTTTATTTTGGTGAGGGAGAGTCCCTGGTCTGTGACTGGATTTTTGTTGGGTTGTGTTTTTGTGTTTTGTATGTTTGGTGGACCAGAGACATTCAAAGGGATTTCTTAGCATTTTTAAAATTTCTTCCTTTATACGACACAGGAAGGCAGATGGGGCTGGAATTGGCTAATTGCCCTTCCCCAGGTCAGGTAAGGATTTGGTAATGTAGCTTCCATTCAGGGCTGGCCTTTGTGAAAGAAAACCAAAGGAAGAACAGAATGCTCTAAGCATATTTCAGAAGGTACTAGGAGTTTCTCCTTTCCCTGCCAGAAGCAGGAGGGGATTTTCCTAATCTTCACCATGAGAACCTGGTGAGGTTCCCGAGGTAAAACCCACAGAAGTTGGGGGGCAAGGCTGGGCCCCTTAGTGTCTCTGACTCCCAAGCTGGCCCGGCCCGAGCCTCGAGCAAGTCCTCAGATACCGTGTAAGTGGTGTGCTCCGAACGGAGCTGTGGCTCAGTGCTCCTGCCTTTCTCCAATTTGAGGGGCAGCAGTTTGCCCTAGACAGTGATCTCAATTATCTTATTGACCTAAGAAGAGTTGTTTTTCAGTTTATCCAGCTTCTTTCCCGTTGTGAGAATGGGAGTGACGACCTCCAAGCTCTTTGCGTATCAGGGCAGAAATGAGAATTCCCTAAGGTTTTTAAAGAGGGGAAGTGAAGGGGAAAAAACCCCACCACGCTGATGGTGGACACCTGGCAACTCTCCCCCGACCCTCCCCTGAACCTGGTGCCCCTCACAGCTCAGTTGAGGTGTCTCCCACCCTAAACTGATGACCTCTAGCTCTGTACCTCCAGCCCAGACCTGTCCTCTAAGCTCTAGACGCCAGTGCCCTTCTGCCTTTGACCTTCCATCTGGCTGGCCCACAGGTGCCTGAGCCAGAAATCCAGGCTTCCTTGTAGAACTTGCCTCTCCCTGCCCCATGGCCCCATCAGTCACCAGTCTACACCTGTACAGTTTGCCCACTGCTGTCCCCAAGGCTGCTGCTCGCTGTCTTAGGGCATGCCCTCAGCATCTCTTCTTTGGATTTGGTGCAATAGCCTCCTCATGGGTCCCTCAGCCATCCTCTAATCTCTACACTGCTACCAGGGAGATCTTCCCTAAAGATTCATTTGCATCCCTCCCCTGCATGCAAACCTCTACTGGCCCCCGGGTGTGTGCAGGATAAACTCTAAACCCTTTCTCCAGACTCACAACACCTTTATACCTGCTCTTTCCTCAAACTAGAATCCCACCTCCCATTCCAGCCTGGCCTTTTGCCATTTCCAGCATCTTCGTTCCCTTCTAGAATAGACCATATGCTCTTGCTAGCCACTGTGTAAGATGAAGGCGAGCAGAGAGGGTATTCCAGGTGAAGACAGCACTGGCCCACCTGCCCACCTCCTACCCATCCTTGCAGGCTCGGTCTCCAGGAGGCCCTCCCTGCTCTCCCAGACATTGATTACACGCAGCAGGGTGCTGGTAAACTTTAACCACCTGCTGTCCTGGAAAGAAGCCCTGATGTGTCGCATTTGCCAATTTCCGTGGTATAAATACTCCCACCAGGGCCAATTTCCCACACTACCAAAACGATGTCACTGAGCACGAATCCATCCACTCTCCAGCTGGTACTTGCTGGCTCCAGTACAGACCACTAGCTGCCCTTCTCTCGGCTCACACCTCTCCTTGTCTCCTCCCCCTCCCCCTTTAGCACACTGGTCACAGGGAAATGTTAACAAATAAACATACAAACAATGGCTTGAGGGAAGGATGACTGAAGGCTCAGCTCAGCTCTCCACTCAACCCCTTCCTGCTGTGGGATCTGAGGTAGGCGATGTGGCAGTTTGGCACTGTTTATGTCTTACAAGAATGGATATTGGATTGTGTTTGTGAACTGATCTTTTCCTCTGGGCATATTGGATTGTATTGGATTAGGAGGTTTCACTTTTACTTGATTGAATAATGATTGGGGCTTTGATTGGGACACATCAGTGGGACGTTGGGTCCCCACCCCTTGGAGGGTAGGGACTCACGGAGGGACCCCACTACAGAGAAGGGAGGTTGGAGTTTTGAGCTAGAACCCTGGGAAGTAAGCACACAGAGGAGCAGAGCAGCTTAGCCCAGAGAGAATCGAGCCCTGGGGAGAGAGACAGAGCTGGTGGCCTGAGAGTCTACAGCTGGCCTTGTGGAGAGAACAGGGCAGCTGAGCCTGGAGAGAAACAAGCCCTGGGAAGAGATGACCCTAGGAAGCCTGAACTCTTGGCAGATGTTGGTAGCCATCTTGCTCCAACATGTGGCAACAGACCTTGGTGAGGGAAGTAACCTATGCTTTATGGCCTGGCAACTGTAAACTCTGACCCCAAATAAATACCCTTTATAAGGCTCACGGATTTCTGGTATTTTGCATCAGCACCCCTTTGGCTGACTAAGACAGGCGACCTAGCCTCTCTGAGCCTTAGACTTCTCGTCTGTCACTGGTCAAAATAATACCGTCTTTCTGGGCTTGCATAGGGATTAAATGGATATGAAAACTGTAAAATACTGTCAAGAAGTTAGAGGGCAAAGAAATGGGGAAGAACAGTCTATGGCTGAGAACCCAGCAGGGGGAGAACAGGAAAGCAGGAGGAAAAGGGTGTGCCTTCTTGGTTGGAGTGAATTCGTGAATTCGGGCTGGAAGGTAGTGAGGACCAGGACAGATGGGGGGTTGGAAGACAACATGAAAGGGCTGGACCTCATCCCCAGCCCTGGGAGCCTCTGGAAGTTCAGAAAGAGAAATTGGGCGGGATAGTTCTAGAAGCAGGAGACCACTAAGGTGCTGCTGGGAGTGAGGAACAGGGCTGGCTGGTAAAACGCGTTTTCAGGGAGAAGGGGCCTGGATGCAACGAGAGAGGAGGGGAGGAGGGTGGAGGAGGCAGGGGTGTTTGCTGTCCTCACTAGAGACAGGACGACAGCCTCAGGCATCTGAATTTTAAAGCTTCAGAAACTCACTAAACATCATGGGAAATTCCCTGATCTAGACAAGAATTGGGGAAGAGCCCAGTCCTGGACCAGGGGATTTGATGGAAAAAAAAAAAAGAGTCTTATTGCATTTAGCCAGGAGAAAGATTTAACTTCATCTGGCTCAAAAAACCCCCTTTGGGTCCTCCATGGCCCTCTGCTCCTCTTGTTTGGCAAGACTCAAAACCCTGTGTATGCGAATATTCTCACTGTCCTGATTCTGTGATAATCAGGGTGGGCTAAACATTCGCTATATTAGAAACCATGCATGTGTCCCCAGACCTCGTTTTCCTCCCTAGGTCTGGTTTTTAGAATGCTGGGGATAAACTAAGCCTGATTTGTTATTTGACCATCCTGTATGGGGAAAGACTGTAACTCTAGGTATCTCTGGTCAACCTTAAGAGATATAGCAGGGGGACGGATGTGGCTCGGGTGATTGGGCGTCCGTCTCCCATATGGAGGGACCTGGGTTCGATCCCCGGGACCTCCTGGTAAAAATTTAAAAAATATATAGAAGGTGCGTGGGCCGCCAGGCCCTGTGCGCAGGCGCACCACCAGTTCCCGCGAGCCACACAGCAAGATGATGACATAATAGGAGAGTGACACAAGGGAGAGGCAAGATGAGACGCACCGAAAAACCAGCAACTAAGGTGGCGCGGGCAGGATGCCTCTCTCCTACATCAGAGATTCCAAGGATGGAATCCCAGTGAAGACAGGAGGAGAAGGATGAGGAGAGAGGGCAGAAAATGGACACAGAGTTGCCCAGCGAATGGACACAGAAACAGCAAAAACGGGGGAGGGGAGGGGAAGGGGTGTAAAAATGGATAAAAGTAAATAAATAAATAAATCCTTAAAAAAAAAAAAAAAAAAAAAAAAAAA
>JAKSZT010054301.1:5784825-5812375 GCA_026826555.1 Tolypeutes matacus | reverse complement strand
CTGAGGAGCCCCTGCCCTCTGCAAGCACATGGACCTCTCAGCTGTGACACCAGCTGCGGGTCTAAAACCTCCCTGCTGACAACAACAGCAGAACCAGCTCGAGCCAAGTGTAAAGATGGGCAGGGTGCCCGGGCAGGCGCTGTTAAAGGGGGGAGGTGGGGGCCCGGGGGTCACTCGCACTTTATAGATGAGGAAACTGAGGGTCTGGGTGCTGACCCGCCTGACTGGCAGTTGTAGTGGAGCCAGGTCTCACTGGCAGTCTGAGCTCAAAGCCTGGGTCCTAGCATGTCACCACACAAATAGCCTCTTTTTTTTTTTTTTTTTTTGGTAAAGATTTTATTTATTTATTCATTTATCCCCCCCTCGCTGCTTGTGCTCACTGGGTCAGCCAACCACGCCGTGCAGGCGGGCCTGCCCTCAGCAGGAGGCCCCGGAAACCGAACCCGGGGCCTCCCATATGGTAAACGGGAGCCCTACTGATTGAGCCACAGCCGCTTCCCTTTTTTTTTTTTTTTAAGATTTATCTATTTATTTATTTCTCTCCCCCTCCTCACTGTCTGTTCTCTGTGTCCGTTTTCTGTGTGTTCTTCTGCGTCTGCTCGTCTTCTCTTTAGGCAGCACTGGGATCCCAGGACCTTCCAGAGTGGGAGAGAGGCGCTCAATCTCTTGTGCCACCTCAGCTCCCTGGTCTGCTGTGTCTCTTATTGTCTCTCCTTTGTGTCTCTTTGTTGCATCATCTTGCTGCGCCTGCTTTCCGCGTCGGTCAGCTCACCACGCAGGCCAGCTTGCCTTCACCAGGAGGCCCCAGGAATCAAACCCTGGGAGCCCAATCGCTTGAGCCACATCCGCTTCCCAATAGCCTCTTAAAATTGTGTTGTTCACTTACGACACAAGGACTATGCGAACACATTTTCTTGGTAAAAGCACATCAAACCCTTTATGGCTCAAACTACCATGCCCCTTGATTACCATCCTGAGTCCTGATATATCCCCAGAGGTGGCCCCTGCTTTCAGTCCAGAGGGCTTTCACCCCTCATTTTTCTGTTTGTTCACATGTATGTATGTTGTATAATTCAGGATTCTTTCCGATGCAAGAAAAGAAATCCAGCTCACATCAGTGTAAGCCAAGAAAGAGGACTTGCTGGTTCACATGGCTGAGAAGTCCGGGAAAGTCCAGGAGAAACTGGCTTCGGGCATAGTGAGATCCAGCTGTGATACCCTTGTCCCCATGCAGCTTTGTCCCCGTCTCTCTGCTCTGATTGGCCTGGATTGGGCCTCATGCTCTCCCCTGAGCCATTGCTGTGCCCAGGGGGATGTGGAACACTTTGGGCCAGACCTCAATGGTGTGCCCACCCCCAAGAACAAGGGAGTGGGGTCTGTCCTCAGTGGAAATCCGGGTGCTGTGATCAGAAGGGGGAATGGATGCTGGCCAGGCAAAAACAGCAGGCAGTCGCTCTGTCTACACTGCAGAGCATCCAGTGCAAACCACTTCTAACCCCTTCTTCTGCAATGGAGAGACACCCACCCCAGGCATGTTCTCCATGGAGCTGCCATTTCAGGGATGCCTAAGGAAACATGTTGATCCAAGGGCCAAGGGGGCTGGGGTGAAAGGACACCAGAAAAAGTGGTGTGAGAAGATTCCTTCTCTACCTCGCCCTGGCCAGGGGTCCACTTGGACCTCAGGCTTCTGTGTCTGAGTTTAGGACCCAGTTTTGCCATGCCGGGGGCTCTGAGAACTTTCCCACTCACTGACTCCCCTAGGCAATCTGGACACAGGTGTTGCCCCCATTCTACAGAGGAGGAAACCAAGGCTCAGAGAGGTCAGCTGCCTTCCCCAGGCCATGCTGGCCCAGGGAAGAGCTGGGAAGGAAGTTCAGGATTGTTGGCTGAGGCTCTGTCCTCCCTGCCACCGAGTGTGCCCACTGAAGTCCTTCTCAGAGTTCAGGCAAACGTAAAGCTCCTGGCCCGGGCAGGTGGGTTGACTCTCAGGAGTGACGTCCTGCCTGGGAGTCCCATCTCAGCAGTGGGCGTGGGGGTATGGGCTGAGGGGTCCTGCTTTGGCTCCGCTGGAAGCAAGTGGGGTCGTGCGATGGGACTGCAGCAGCCGACGATCGGACGGGTGAGCGCTGGGGACTGAGGGAGCATGGCCAGGCCCCAGGCAGAGTCCTGAGGGCCACACGGTGGTACTTCTCGGCCTTCAAGACCACCAGGAGCATCCTCGCCCCCCTCGCCGGTCGCCTGGTAATGCGAAGGCTGTCGCCACCATTTGTTGGGGCCCTGCTCTGTGGTCCAGCCTGGACGCCCGCTGCTTCCCGCAGCCCCCCAAGGTGGGGGACCACCCCACTTACAGATGAGAAGACTGAGGCTCAAGGAGGAATGTGGCAGTGCGCGGCATGGGGGCGTGGCACGGCTGGGGTTTGAGGCGCAGTTTGCCCCCAGGGCTGGTGTCTTGCCTCCTCAGGGGTCAGATGTCTCAGGTCAAAGGCAACAGGGGTTGCCCATCCCCAGCCCAGACCTCACATCGCCTCTTCTCGTTCCCGGAGCCTCCCAGGTCTGCCCCCAAGACCCCGAGGAGAAAGGACCAGCCTCCGCCTCTCCCTGAGATTTATCTGTCGTCCCACCAGTGTTTGTTCAGAAGCATGGCCCTGCCACACCTGAATTGTGGACTTCTGCCCTCCAGAATTGAGAGACAATAAGTTTCTGTTGTTTTAAGCCACCTGTTCATGGTGATTTGCTATGGCAACCACAAACCGATGCTGGGAACTTGGTCAACGTCCAGTCCCTCCCTCTGGCTGCTCTGTTTCTAGGTTGCGGCGTCCCCTGGGATGTCCTGCCCCCACCAGGCCCAGACTACTTCCTGCCTGATGCCCAGTGGAGGGGCAGGAGGGGCTGCCCTGGACTCCCCGGACTAGAGGCCTGGCTGGAGGTCTGGCTCCTGCTGGCTCCACTCTGCACTGCTGTGTGACCTTGACCAAGCCCCTTTCCCTCTCTGGGCCTCTGCGTCCCCATCAGAATGTCTAAACCTCCAAGGGCCCAGCCCTGGCACTCAGGAGCCCCCGGCTGAGGGCTGAGCCTGGTGGTGGGTTGGTGGAGTGTGGACAGGGTCACACCAGCGCTGTGACCCTGTCCTGTTTTTCTGGTTAACCAGGGCTGGGCTGAGCTGGGCTCAACAGGACACAAGGACACAGACAGGCTCAGAGGCAGGCGCCCCCTTCGGGGAGTGCCCTGACTACAAGGATGCATGTGATGAAGGGGTGAAGAGTGCCAGGAAAGGAGCCTTCTCTAGGCACTGCAGCCTGGTCCCCTGTTGCTGGTGCTCCCAGGGTGGGGCCTACAGAGCTGGTGCCAAGCGCCAGGCCAGCGGCGTCTGGTCAAGCCTTTGACCCTCTGTCCCCGCTGGTCCTATACCTCTGCTCACCCCTTACCTCCTGCCTGAGATGAATCATGGAGGATCCTGGCAATGGGGAGCCCAGGGAGGCATAGAGCAGGGGAGTGACCGCAGTCCACTTGCAATGGGAAACTGAAGGGGTGAGGCTGGGCAGGCAGCAGGAGGCAGCGGTGTGACATGCCGAGCTTGGGCTGATGAGGGCCCCCCAGGGGGCTGAGAGCGTGCTCTGGGTCTGAGGGGACCCAGACACTGGGCAGGGGCCAGCTTGGCCCTACACGGTTTCTATTCCTGGGTCTCGGACTCCAGCACTAAATATGGAGCTGCCTGAACTGGGCTCCCAGGCCGCGGCCAGGCGTGGCAGGCCCCGGGTGGCACAACCTGCCTCCCGTGGAGCCAGGACCCCATCCCACTCCGCCACAGGGCCCCAGGCAGCCAGGGCCTCACTCTGCACCTGGCTGTCCATCCAACCTTCCGTCTGTCCATCCAACCTTCTGTCTGTCCATCCATCAGTGTGGTTCACATTGGACTAAAAATACTCAGGACCAAAATAGGCTCTCCCTGCGGGAGAAAGAACAGGGACCAGGGGAGCAGACGGCTCCTGGTTCACGTCAGGGCTCTGCCCGTCACAGCCCTGGCTGGCGCAGCACAGGCAGCTCACCCAACTCCTCGGGCCCCCGGTTTCCTCACTCGCTGGCTCCCTCGCTCACTCATCGATTTGCTCGCTCGTTCGTTTCTTCACTCGCTTGCCGGCTCACCCACCCCCACGTTCACACTCAATGGCTTGCTCGCTCCTTATTTATCAACTATATGTACCCAGGGCCAGGTGGTAAGCAAAACACAAAGCGTCCCTGTCTTCAGGGAGTTACGTTCTAATGGGCAGAGACAGAAAAGTAGCCAAAACAGGTAAGTAAAATATGCGGTATGTTAGAAGTGCTAGGGAGAAAAACAATTAGAGGGCTCTGAAGTGATGGGGGTTGGAATGTTAGTTGGGGGCGGGGCCCTAGACGGCAAGGAGGGGATGAGCATGTGCGGGAAGAGCGTTCCCAGCAGAGGGAACAGCGAGTGCAAAGGCCCTGAGATGGCGGCGGGGGCTAGAGGCCGTTTGAGAAAGAGCCAGGTGTGGCTGGGCCAAGTCGACGAGGGAAGAGGCGGGGGACGTGCGGTAGGGGTGGAGGGACACACGGGGCCTCGTGACTCGGGTCCCCCACGTCCCTCAGGGTCTGAGCAGAGGAACGCACGGCCCGACTTGTGCTGTCAAAGCCTCCCTCTGGCTGTGGAGGCGAGTCGGCAGCGTGGGGCAAGCAGAAGCAGGGAGCAGTGGGGAGGCCGCTGCAGGCACCCGGCGGGAGGGATGGGGCCTGGGCCAGGGGGTGCCCAGGGAAGGGGGGTGGGGTCCGATTCTGCCCTTTTTCTGAGGTGTGGCCCGAGGGCGCCCTAGACGTGCGTTTTGAGGGGAGAGGGGGCGTCAGCTTTGATGCCGGGCTTTGGGCCTGGGCAGTGGGAAGGATGAAGCTGCCGTTTCTCTACCAGAAACGGGGGTAAGAGCTGACGTCGGGGTCTTCTGAAGACCTGGGGCAGGATGGGCGCTGGGCCACGCGTCCTCCGTGGCCGGCCCCCTGCTCCTTGGCAGGGCAGGTCTTCGTTCACCTGTCAATAGTGAACCTTCGCTGGACGCCGGCAGCCAGCGCTGAAGCTGGGTGGTGAGGGGAGGGCGACGTCAAAGGGAGATGGTGCTCGCTGGACACGCGGGGCAGCCAGGCTTTGCGGGCGTGGGGTGGATAGCTGAGGCTTTGAAGAGCTGGTGGTTGGGAAGGAGCAGGAAGGAGGGGGCTGGGAGGGGTCTGCAGAGATGGGGAGGCAGAGACCGAGTAAATCGGGGTCAGGGAGAGTGGAGGGAAGGACAGTGAGGACACAAAGGGGCCTTTCTCAAGCATGTGGTCCAGTGGGTCTCGGGACTGTCTAGGAGAAACTTCCTCCCAGGCTGAGCTGCTCCATGAGGAATGTCTGGGAGTGAGCTCCCTGTCACTACAAGTGGGTATAAAAGCGAACTGCCCTCAGAGGCTTGTGGTAGGGATTGACGGTGGGGATGTCTCAGCACATGGCAGGGGCTTGACAGAGCCATCGCTGTGATATTTCCCCCTCATGGCTCCCGGTAAGGTCTGTCTGAGCTATAGCCCTCCCCAGCTAAGCTTTGCACAACGTGATTTTATCAGCATCCAAGGAAGGCTGGGCTGGTCAGTTATAAGCCAGTGATGAGGGGGTTCCCTGCCCTCGACCCAGAATCCTGCCAGAGGGAGGAGGTCACTGCAGGGCAGCCAAGAGGGGGACTGCTCCTCACTCCAGCCCTCACCTGTGGGACCTTGGATGAGGCACTTAACTTTGGTGTGCCTCAGTTTCCCCACCTCATTAGCTCATGAGAGGGTTAACTGAGAGCTTAACCAAATTTCCATGTAGCAGTCATCTTGCTCATTATCTGTTTGCCTACCCCCAGGAGTTGGGGATGGGCCCTGCCCTGTAGGGGACCCCCCTGGGCTGAGCTCTAACCCCCTTCTTATCAGCCACCACTTCCTCTCCAGGACTGCAAGCAAATCCCCTGGACTGTCCTTGGCCGTGTTGTCAGAAGGTGTCAGACCCCCACACTTGGATCAGAGAGTTACTTAGAGGGACTGCAGCAGGGAGGCCAGCCTGGAGGAGGTGGCCGAGCTCAGTGGAGGTTCCCAAGGGCAGTGTGAGGCCCAGGCCCTCAGGTGAGGTGATGCTGCTGGTGGGGCTGGGGCTGCTGGGGAAAGAGCAAGAGCAGCCAGCAGAGCCACCTCAGCAGGCCTGGGGGCCACTGAGGGCGACACCTGCCGGAGTCACAAACAGGCGGGGGATGGGGCGCCCACTGGCCTATCTGTCCTCAGAGTGAGGGCAGGGGGTGTGTGGCGGCTGCTGTGGACCACCGTGGGAAGAAGCACGGGGGCGAGACCCCAATCCCACCCAGAGCAACTCGGAAACGGGCGGTCCTCACTATTCGCAGATCCCACATTTGCATATGTGCCTACTTGCTAAAATTTATTTGTAACCCCCAGATCAATGCACGTGGCTCCTCTGCAGTGGGTCACACATGGATGTGCACAGAGAGGTGGCAGGTTTGCGTGGCCCGAGCCGCACGATCCCAGCCGAGGTCGAGCAAGGCGGCGCTCAGCCTTCTTGCCTCAGCTCTCATCTGGCAAACCAGCGTCCTTTTCACAGTCTTCTGATGTCTGTGCTTAGTTTTGAAAATTTTGCTGTTTAAAACGGCCCCCAAGCGTAGTGCCGAAGAGTTGTCTAGTGTTCCGAGTGCGAGAAGTCTGCGATGGGCCTTGTGGAGAAAATCCAGGCGTCAGAGCAGCTTTGTTCAGGCATGTGCCGCTGGCCGTGAGCTCAATGTTAGCAAATCCACGATATCGATTAAATAAGGGGTCTTTACACAAACACACACGAAATGAGGTTATGGATTGATCTGTTGATGAAACTCTGCTAACTGGAGGCTGTGGGGATCTAAACCTGTATTTCCCCAGGAGCAGGGTTCGGTGGTGGCTAATTCGGTGTCCACGGAGACTCTGTAGCCCACAGTTGCCGTACGTCATGACATTTGACTGCACCTGGAAGGGTGTGCCCTGGGACTACCCACTGTGGTTTCCCCACCCGAAACTTGGGGGTCTCCTGATTTCCCTCTCCCCACCCCCACCCCACCATCCTCTCGTGTCTCCTGTCCAGCCCTCAGCCTCCTGGTGGTCTCCTGCCTTGGCTTTGTGTCCCCCACCCCTGCACCCAGGCCAGAGAGCAGCGGGAGGATGCTTTCACTCCCCTGCCACAAACCCCCTGCAGTTCCTCTCGGCCCACCAGATGAAGCTCCCACTCCTCAGCCAGGCAGCAGGGCCCTGTGTGACCTGCCCAGCACCCCGACAGCCCCTCCTGCCCTGTCTCCCTCCACCCCCACCCTGACTGCATCAGAATGTTCCGGTTCCCACAGCCCTCTGCGCCCTCCCATGAGCAGCCGTGTCTCAATGCCCACTGTGTGCCGGGCCCTGAGCTGGGCGCAGGGGTACAAGGTGTGCAGCCCCAGAGGCGGGTCTGCCGCTGTGGTGCCACCATGGGACTTACCGCGGTCCAGAGCCAACTCGCCCTTCTTCATCCCTGGCACGAGCTCAAGCTTCACCTCCCCAGCAGGCTCCCCAAGGGCAGAGCCACATCTGATTCTTCCCTTTTCCCAAGTGCCAGCAAGGGCCTGACTTCAGAAATGTACCCTGCTGGGGTTAGAGAGCGAACCAGCGAGCAAAGGAGCCCCAGGCCTGCTGGCTGCGAGGCAGGGGACAGGCCTCGGGGCACCGACAGCCGCCTCACTCTCCTCCCCTCTCTTGCAGATGGACCTGCAGGCGCAGCGAGCGCATGGAAGGGCTGCGTGGTGCGCATTGGCAGAGGAGGTCGGCTGCTGAGTCGGGGCGTGTCTGCGGGAAGCCTGCCGGGCCACGCCGCCATGGGCCGCCCGGGCTGGTCAGTTACAAGCCGGGGCATCACAGTTCCCTATCCTTGGTCCTGGGGAGGACCCAGCCACGCCCCATCCCTCGACCCCATTGTCCCCGTTTTCTTACCCCCCGAAGTAGAAGTGACAGGAGCTGCCTCCGGGGGCTTCTGGGGTCATAAAGGGTGTGAGCAAGGCCCTGGGCGCTTTCAGGGGCTGCATGGAGTGCGGATGCGTCCAGGGGCCCCAGGCCGTCTGCACCCCAGCCGCGCATCTGTCCCAGGCGGGGCCACCTGTCCCAGGCGGGGCGGCTCGGTGGCGGAGAGCACAGATGCTGAGGCAGCGTGGCCTGGGTCAAGGCCCTGCCCTGCCACTCACCAGCTGGGGACTCCGAGCAGTGACCCAACTTCTCTGCCTCAGTTTCCTCACCCGTATGATGGGGATGATGGTTCCCACCCCAGAGGGTGGCTGTAAGGGTGTAACAACTTAATATGTGTAAAACGGTGCGAAGGTCACCTGGTAACTACCTGGTAGACCATCAGAACGAATGAATGAATGAATGAATGAATGAATGAATACAAGTCTTTAGTGGGCTCCAGGGTTCCTTTCCTGCAGGTAGGAAGACTGAGGCTCAGAGAGCTAAGTGACTTGCCAGGGGTGTCACAGCGGGCTCCAGCAGAGCTGGGTCCCAGCCTCCCAGCCATTCACATGGTGCTGGACACCCAGGAATTTTCCTGGCTGCTGGCCAAGGAGACAGCACTAGGAGAGAGAGAGGTCCAGAGAAAACACCAACAGCCAAGGTCACAGTACAACTTTCCTGTCCCTTTCCTCTGAGAAGCACAGCCCAGGACAAAGGCGGGGGGAGTCAGGGGTCGGGGACCCCGTCACATCCTGGCCGGTGCCTCTGCAGGCCTGTAGCTATGCCTGTCTTGACATGAGCAAGCTTGCCACCCCAGCCCTGGAGCCAGGGCCCAGGCCGCTGGACCCCAGGCTTGAGGAGGAACGTCCCTGAGGCTGCATGACTGTCCCCTCTTGGATGAGCTCCGGGCCCAGTTGGTGGAACTAGATGGGGCTGAGGGTCACATAGCTGAGCCTTGAACCATGGGGCTGTCGGCCCTGATGGGGCAAGGGGCAGAGGGGCCTGTGTGACACATGGCAAGGGTGGCACTTCTGGCAGCCCTGGTTCATGCTAGAGCCTGGTGGAACGGCCAGTCCTTGGGGACCCCACAGGCATGCTCCCGAGAGGGATGGGGACCCTGCTTGTACCTTAGGCATGGGGCCACCGTTCCCACTTTACCATGAGGAAGGAGCTCAGACTCTGAGAAGGGACCTGCCCAAGTCGCCCAGCACAGAAGCTATCAGGCCAGATTCCCGCCCAGGAGCCCCATGGGCTCCGGAAGCCGGCACCGATGCCAGCCAACCATCCTGGGAAACGTTTCTGGAGGGTCAGGAGTGCCAGCAGCCTGCCCACACGTGGTGCTTGTCTTGCAGACCAGCCCGTTCCCGCAGGAAGCTCCCGGCGTGACCTGGGGAGACCATGCCCAGGCCCCCCGACTGCCTGCTGCGGCTGCTCCAGGGCACTGCCCGGCAGCGGCTCTGCACCCTGTTCGTCATCGGCTTCAAGTTCACGTTTTTCGTCTCCATCGTGATCTACTGGCATGTGGCGGGGGGGCCCAGGGACCAAGGGCAGCTCTATAACCTGCCAGCTGACATCCCCTGTCCCCGCCTGGCAGCCCCCACGCCGTCCTCCGGCACCCCCTCTCCAGGTACCATCTTCTTCCTGGAGACTTCGGACCGAACCAACCCCAACTTCCTGTTCATGTGCTCGGTGGAGTCGGCTGCCAGGACGCACCCCGAGTCCCGGGTGGTGGTCCTGATGAAGGGGCTCCCTGCAAGCAATGCCTCCCTGCCCCGGCACCTGGGCATCTCGCTTCTGAGCTGCTTCCCCAACGTCCGGATGCTCCCGCTGGACCTGGAGGAGCTGTTCCGGGACACGCCGCTGGCGACCTGGTACGCGGAGGTGCAGCACCGCTGGGAGCCCTACCTGCTGCCCGTGCTCTCCGACGCCTCCAGGATCGCGCTCCTCTGGAAGTTCGGTGGCATCTACCTGGACACCGACTTCATCGTCCTCAGGAGCCTCCGGAACCTGACCAACGCGCTGGGCGCCCAGGACCGCTACGTGCTCAACGGCGCCTTCCTGGCCTTCGAGCGGCGGCACGCCTTCCTGGCCCTGTGCATGCGCGACTTCGTGGCCCACTACAACGGCTGGGTCTGGGGCCACCAGGGCCCGCAGCTGCTGACGCGGGTCTTCAAGAAGTGGTGCTCCCTCCGCAGCCTGGAGGAGAGCCGCGGCTGCCGCGGCGTCACCGCTCTGCCCCGCCAGGCCTTCTACCCCATCCCCTGGCAGAGCTGGAAGAGGTACTTCGAGGACATCAGCCCCGAGGAGCTGCCCCGGCTGCTCAACGCCACCTACGCCGTCCACGTGTGGAACAAGAAGAGCCAGGGCACGCGCCTCCAGGCCACGTCCCGGGCGCTGCTGGCCCAGCTCCATGCCCGCTACTGCCCGGCGACGCACGCGGCCATGAAGATGTACGCGTGAGGGGCCTCCCGGCGCGAGGGGCCCTCGGCCGCCCTTCCTGGGAGACGAGAGGGAGGTCTGAGCTGCTGCCGCTAGGATTTGGAGCTGGGTGGGGGGAGGCGTGGGAGGACACGAGGCTCTCCCCGGGTCAGTGCCAGGACCAGGGCAGGGCCAGGGCCTTGGGCCAGAATCAGCCTCCCTGGGCTGGAGGGAGCATCCAGAGGCCTCCGGCCAGCAGCAGGCCCAGTGCGCGCTGCAGCACCTCCTGGGGTGTGCAGGGAAGCCAGGCGGGCTGGGGCCAAGAGGGGAGCCCAGAGGAGCCCCTGGGGGTGGTGAGGAAGGAGGGGGCACTGTGCACTTGAGAGCGGAGGAGGAAGGGGCTCGTGGCAGAGACGGGCCATCCCGAAAGCGAAGGCCGGAGCTTTTCCCTTCCTGGTTTCGTGCCTTTCTCAGAAGGGCTGAGCAAGGCTGAGGCCGCCAGAGCTGACCCGGAGAACTCAGGGGAGGCCCTGCCCGCCCGCCCCACCCTTCTTTCCTAAATCGTGCCAGCCGCCCACAGCAGAGTGCAAGTTCCTCTGGCTCAGGAAAAGCATTTAAAGAAAACCTTCTCCCTCCCCCCCCACCCGGGCTAAACCCAGGAAGAATAATAAATGTCATAAAAGTGACTAACAGACATCCAGTGCTTTGGGGTTGACAAAACGCCTCGCTCACAGGGCCCTGTTAGCCCCAGCAGGGGTACGCGAGGGGGTGACCTGCCCGCTGGGTTCTCCCCGCAGCTGCCCGGGTGGGAAGGGCTCCGAGGCCAGCCCCCAGTGTCCCCAGGAAGCGTCCGCGGCGGGCACAGGGAGGAGTCTGTTTTTCTCACCTTGTAAGGTCCACCAGCCCTCCCTCTCCCCTCATGACCCTGAGTCTGTTTTCACCAAAACGGGGCCACCGAGGAGCCTGCCACCAGGGAGGGGCCCCTCCCACCTGGCCTTCCTCCCTAGGCGCCTGTGGGGCCACCCCAATTCTGGCCAGAGGAATATCTGCAGTCAGCAGGGCGGGCCCCAGCTGGTCTGCATGGGTGAGGCCTCCGGGGGTAGGCAGCCTCACAGGCCAGAGAAGTCCCCCCTGGCAGGACTGGACACGCCGCCAGGCTCGCACGCTCAGCAGGCGGCTCCACACAGCTGAGTGGGGAGGCTTCAGAGGTGTCGGGATCCTGTCTGCAGCTGGTGCTGAGCAGCCAGGCGAGAGGTGAGCGCCCTGGCTCCCAAGAGCAGGTGACACGTTTGATGAAAACAAGGGATCGCATGTCAGTTATTTTTCTGTCATTTTTCCTATCTTTCAGATTTTCTAGAATGAACAGGTTTTAATTGAATAACATAAATTATGTGTAACTGTATATGTATTTAACTGAGATGACTTCTTAAGGTCAAGCATTGTGTAATTAGTCATTTTGCCATCGTATAGTGAGTGTTTACTATCTGCCAGGATAGAGATGAAGCAGATGCATGTCATTCCCTCACCCTAAACTCTTCCATGTCTCCCTTTTGCCCATAGAACAAAGCCCAACTCCTGGACCCTTGGCCCTCCATGACCCGGCCCTTCCTCTGTCTCCAGCCTTGAGTGTTACCCTCCATTCTCACTAAGCTACATACTCACTAAAGTGCACTTTTTTTTTTTTTTTTTTTTTAGGTACTGGGGCTGGGGATTAAACCCGAGAAAACCTTGTATGTGGGAAGCCGGCACTCAACCACTGAGCCACATCGGCTTCCCTGAGTTGATTTTTTCTTTCGTTTTGCTTGTTGTTTGTTTTTTGTTTTTTTTTTTTTCAGGGGCACCAGGAACCAAACCCAGGACTTCCCATGTGGGAGGCAGGCACTCAACTACTTGAGCCACATCTACTCCCTAAACTGCATATTCTTGACTCCCTTCCCCACCCGCATGGCCCCGTGTTGATGCCCTCCGTGCTGGCCCAGTGCCTGCAATGCCCTTCCCAACCATCTTCACCTACAAAATCTTCCTCTTCTTTCCAATAAGTCCAATGTCCCCTCCAGGAAGCCTTCCCTGACTGCCCACTCCTCTGGCCCCCCAGCCCCCAGGCTTCCTTCATGCTTGTTGGGTTCTTGACCTGTCCCCCCAAAGATCTTTACAGTTTTTGTTTTGTTTGTTTTAAGAGGTACTGGGGATTGAACCCGGACCCTCATACATGGGAAGCAGGTACTCAAACCACTGAGCTACACCTGCTCCCCCGGCATCAAAGATCTTGAAGGGCAGAACCATGTCAAATCCCTCTCCTGGATCCACTCTGGGTCTTTCCTCCTCCCCCAAGCAGACCCTGGGCACATTCCAGGAAGCTCCCCTGAATCATCCCTGCCCAATATGACCCCATGGCGGGTGAACCCATTGACGGCCGGTGTCACCAGGCCCTTTCTGCGTGCTTTCTGGCTTCCACTGCCACCCACCTGGCTTGGTGCCTGGCCCAGGGATACCCATCACAGCTGGGGACAGCAAGGGGGCAGGCTGCCCAACCAGGATAGTTCAAAGGCCCTCTTGGGACCAGGAAGCCATGAGTCTCCAACACGGCCCACCTCTCCCCCAACCCACCCATCTCCCTGCAGCTCGGATGGGCTCAGACCCCACCCTGGGCTTGCTGGGTGTATAGCTGTGTCCACACACCTGGGCAGCTCGGTCGCCATTGCACAGCCCTGCAAATTGAGGGCCCCCCAGTGCCACTCAGCTGGTCAGCCAGTGGCAGAGCCGGGGGTTACTGGGTTTGATCCATCGCCCTGGCTCTTCCCACCCAGCCCTGCTTAGCCCTGGCTCTTGGTGTGGCACCTAGCAGGTCAGCACACTCTGAAAAGGAAACCCCCCTCCCACTGCCACACCCCTCAGCCTGCATTTTGCTATGCCTGGGGTGGGGGGCGGAGAGGCCTCTCCCATGCTCCCCACCCCAAGATGTCAGGGCCTCTGCTCACAGTGCTGCGTCACTGGCGTTTTACAGGAGCCCAGAGACTCTGGCCTGAGCTCCACCTCAAGTGCTGGACCTTCCAGAAAGGGCCTGGAAGGGGCCAGCTTTGTGGTTTTTTTTCCCAAGGGGAGGGAAGGTGGGGGGCGGGTTTTGCAGAGAGAGAGCCCTTTGGTCTGAGAGCTTCGGGGCTGGCCTGTGTCCGCCCTGGGACTGACAGCAGAGGCTCTACTCTGGGCATTTGCAGAAATGGCTATCATTTCCTGCTGGTCTCCCTTCCACCCAGAGCTCCCCACACTACAAGGGTCAGAGGGCATGGCCCTGAGATGATGCGAAGTTCCCATGTGCCTTCCCCAAGGCCGGGGCCCTGGAGATGCTCCCACGGCCAGGCCTATGAAGGCTCGCGGTCTGCTTGGGAAAAAAGGACGCAAACACCTCTTCAAGGGGTGGGCTGGGGGGCTGCTGTTTCTGTGATGCAGAGATGAGTCCTGCCCAGGGGCAGGTGACATCCGAATGGGCGTTCACCAGGGCCTGTGGCCTCGTGGGAGCTCCGAGGCAGGAGGGAGCCCAGAGGAGGTGGGGGAAGGGCAGAGCTGGTGTGGCCAAGGCCAGAGAGGCAGGAGAGGAGGCTGGGAGTTTAGTTTGGGCAGGTTTAGAGGCTTCTGATGCCAGGCTGTTCGATTTGGCATCAGAAAACTGACAGACCTAGAGTTGAGCTCAGGTCAGGGCGGGGAGAGGGAGCAGGGGTCACCCGTGGAACTGTGGGGGGGCCTCAGGAAGTTCCAGTGGGTGCACGCAGAGCAGAGGTGCAGGGGGAGCCAGCTCTGGACCCCCTCTCCCCGGGAAGCACCACTAAGAGACCCCCCAGCCCTCCTGACACCAAGACTCGGGCCGGATGGGGACTCTAAGGGGTGGAGGCAGGCGGGGTGCTCACAGGCCCCAGAGAACCCCCTTCTGGAAGCAGCCCCAGAACCTCTTCCCATCATGCCAGGCAGGGCCCTGGTGCCCTTGGCTGCAGGGAGGGGACGGGAGAGACAGAGAAGGGGCCCGGAGGGGCAGGGCTGGACTGCCCCTTCCCTGCTCCACTCAGGGCCCCCGTCCTTCGGCTCCACCTGGCCGCGCGCGCCCCACGCCCGCCTCTCACTGCAGCTGCTGTCAACGCGCCAGGACCCCGCCGGCCAGAAATAGCAGTGGCAGCTTGGAGGCTGCGAGGACAGGGCGGGCGGGGCCGAGGTCACCGAGAAGGGCTGATTCATCTCAGCCGTGGAGGCCCCGGCTTCCACCCACCCATGCTGTGCCCTCCTCTGGCCTGGGAGAAACCGCCCTAACGCCCAGGGCAGGGCTGGGCCTGGAGAGCCCATCTCCCGGCCCCCCGCCTGCACATCCTGGCCAGGCCAAGAGGGGACATGGCTGGTGCCTGCCTCCTCGCTCAGTGCAAGCTGGCGTTACTGTGGCAGTCCCACTGCGCAAGTGGGGAAACTGAGGCCTGGTTGAGCTCGGGGGGAGGAAGGAGGCTGGTTGGAGGGGCTGGGAGGAGTCCAGCGCCAGCTGGGGTGGGAGCTGCAGCTCCTCACAGCCCCCAGCACATCTTCCCCAGACCAGAACCCCCCGCATCCAGGGAGCCCCCGGCTGCCTGAGGAGTTCGGCAGTGTCCCCTCCAATGTCCCATTCCAGAGAGACCCCGTGCTTCGTCCAGCCCCATCCCAAGCCCGCAGTTGCCTGATGCCCTGGTGGCCTCGGGCAGTAGGAGCCAGAACAATTGCCTGGACTTCTTGGCTTCTCGGAAGGAGGAAGGGAGGGACCGGCTGGTGGAAACCTGCCCTGGGGATGTGTAATCAGAGCCTCAGAACCCTGCAGTTTGTTCATAGCCCATGTGTTACAGATGTTTTTTGTCCAGGAGTTGGGAGAGCAGATGAGGGCCCGTGCTTTATTGGGGGGCACCAAGTGGCCCAGTGGGTCCGGGGCCATTATTTATTATCAATTATTTAATGAACATTCTCAGCTGGCCAAGCACGAGCAAGCAGGGAAGTGGCCTTCCCACAGCTCTGGGGCAAGGACAATAATTCCCCCTCACTGCTGTATCAATATTAAACTTCTCGTTTAAATATTAAATTGGAACGTCCTCTATCTAAGTGCCTAACAGACGGGAATGGAGTGAATAATTTAGAAACTGGGTCCCTGGAAGTCTGGTTCCATGGTTCACTTGCTCTCGATCTCAGCTCGCCCTGCCTTGCACCAGCCCAGGCAAGGCATACTGGGAATTCTGCTGAGGTGGAAGGCCAGGTACCAGGCAGAGTTTCGGGATCTGGCAACTGGATAAGGACTCAGGTGGGATCTGGGCTGTTGGGGAATGGGGAGGGCAGAAGTATCCAGTTCCCAGGGTAGGACACAGCAGCAGCAGAGAACCAAGGAGGTGGGTGAGACGTGAGTTCGGCAGGTGGGTGGCACATACCAGAAGACATTCCTCAAAGCCAAAGTCCACCAACAACTGGACACAAAAAGCAGTATCCAGCCTCAGCCCCACCAACTCCCCAGGAGAGCAACTAGATCAGAGAGGAGGCCTCTGGCTGCTCGGGGGAAAAAAAGACCCAGTTCAGAGTGGCTGAAGCCACAAGGGGACTTATCCCACATGATAAGCTGGCGAAGGTACACAACAAGGTGCTGGAACAAAACAAACAAACAAAAAAATAGAGCAGCTTAAATAAGGTGGAAGATTATTTCTCTCTCACAGTCCAGTCAGAGGTGAGCGTTCCAGAGCTGATGGGGCCACTCTGCCATCCCCAAGATGTAGCTTCCAAAGTGCTCCAGATAAAACGTGATATGTTCTATCACTAAAAGGCCCAAAGGAAGAATGGCCACTAGAGGACAGTGGACAGTCAGTCACATGTAACCAAAACCTGGTGATAGGGTGGTCCCAGGATTGGTTAATTCAGCAGCTCATCTGCATCTACATGTCTTCAAGGATCCAGTGTGAGAAGATATTCCTCAGGCTTATCTTCTCGGGGCCTCAGAATGGCTGCCACTGCTCTGAGCATCACACCCTTATACACCAATGCAAGAAGGCAGAAAAGAGAACGTGTCTCTCTCTGGAAGAGATGAAAACTTTCTCAGGAGCCTCTTTCTCTTACCCCTTCCCCTAACTCTCAATGGTTAGAATTGCATGAAAGGCCTATTCCTACTCCAAGGCTAGTAAAAGAAGTGGGACGATGGGGCCTAGTTTAGACTGCCTTAGAGTCACCTCCAGGAGCTAAGGAGGGGCCCAGTTTTCCTAAGGCACAAGGTACCTGAAGGAGGACCAAAACCAGGTTTCCCTTTAGCAAGAGAGAAAAGAGGCAGGGACGGTCGTGGGCAGGTTGCCAGCAGCATCCTCTAAGGGAGCTGGTGCCGCTGCCTGCTCTGCCCAAGCTCGGCAGCACACACTTCCATGGGCATGGCCTCATCCACCACCCCACTGCCCTGTGAGGAGAGTACCGTCTGCACTTTACAGACAAGGAAACCAAGGCTCAGAGAGGTTGGGGGACTTGCCCAAGGTCACACAGCCAGGACTGGCGGAGCTGCAATTCCAGCCCAGGTGTGTCTAGCTCTAAAGCCAGGCCTCTTCCCACTGCAGGACGCCCCAGCAGATGTCCTGAGAGGGGCCCTTCTTAGTTCTAAGAAGACTAGAAAAATTTGACTCCATTAAATATTCACGATGGTGTGAACGTGAACGACAGAGTACTTTTGTAGAGAAGCAAGTTTCATTCTACATTAAAACTGTTCATACCCTAAGGCTCTTCGCAGCACATCCTTTTATACTATTTTGTTTTTTGTTTTATTTTTGAGGAGGTACTGGGGATTGAACCTCGTACATGGGAAGCAGGCACTCAGCCACAGCTACATCTGCTCCCCAAGGAGAGTTGTTTTTTACATTTGTTTATTTGTTTTTAGGAGGTACTGAGGATTGAACTCAGGACCTCATACATGGGGAGCCGGCACTCAACCACTTGAGCTACATCCTCTCCCCGCTTTATAATGTTTTACTAGATAATGAGCACATTTTAATGTGTTGGCCTCTTAGTCATCCCACTGGCTCGTGCAGTGACCCTTTGTCAGGAGGCTATCACTTAGGATTACTTTCAGTTGCAAATATCCACAACAAAGTAAGAGTGGCTAAACATGGTAGAAGTTACTTTCTCGCTTGTGAAGAAGTCTAGAGGTGAGCAGCCCAGGGCTGGTGTGGCAGCACCACAGTATCAGGGAGCCAAGTATTGGCTTGGGGCTCCACCACCCTTAGTACCTGGCTTCCACCCTGCAGTCCCAGAGGGCTGCTTGAGCGCCAGCATCACATTTGCATTCCAACCAGCAGGAAGAAGGAAGGATTGAAGTAGAGCACTCTCTGGCCATTAGAGGGAGTTCCCGAAAATTGCACCGGATATTTCCACTTCACTTCATTGGCAAGGACTTAGTCACAGGACACATAGCCTCTGGGGTGAGTATTATGACTGTCATTTTGCCAAATAGGAGCCGGCTGCCCAGAGAGGAGAAGCGTCACCCCACAGTCACACAGCTGTGCCCCACCCCGTCAGCCCAATCTTGAATACGGAAACGCCCCCACCTCCAGCCTGGCCCAATGGTCCCTTTCCATCCTCTGTCTGCCCCAGGTCCCCCGTACAGATCTCCTCCGCAGGCCGTGAGGGTCTCGAGGACAAGGTCAAGGTCATCAAACAGCCCCTCTCACATCCATCTGCAGGATTTCACGTTTCACAAAGTGCTCCCTTGTCTTTAACTGCACAAGAACTCTGGGAGGCAAATATTATCATCCCCACTTCACTGAGCACGCCGATGCCCTGAGAAGCTGGGGGTCTTGCCCAGAGCGCCACGGCCAGTGGGAGGCAGGGCCGGGATGGAGCCAGGTGCGCCGGGCCCCCAGCCCAGGCCTGTGCGCCGCTCAGCCTTCCTTCAGGCAGGCCCGAGGAGGGCTGACCACTACCAGGGGTGCAGGCGGGGTCACAGGACCACCTCCCCCACCCTCCCCCAGTCACAGCCCACTGTCAGGGCCCTCCACCAGGGTGTGGAGCCGAGACGCGGACTCTCGAGTGAGGGCGCCCAGGCAGAGTGAGCCCGTCCAGCCCCCTCTGCTCCTCTGTGAGAGGCCTCCCCATGGGTCTGCAGGCCCCGGAGCCACCAAGGCATCTCGATTCCATAAGCCGCCACGGGCCGGCACGAGTGGAGCAGCCTCAGCGCCCCGAGACCCACCCGGCCGGGCCGATGCAGCTCACATCTGTCCCCACTTCCACAGCAGCTCCCGAGGGTGAGGGGCAGAGCCCCTGGGTGCCCTGGGGCTGGACAGGGAGACGGGGGACGCAGGAGGGCATCCTGCTGGCCCTTCTCTCCCTCTGCAGCGGCCCTGCCGCGCCCTCCTCCATCGGATGTAGGAACCAGGTCAGATTCATCTGTGAGGACCATGGCACAGAGGAGGCATTCGGCGACTGCTTGCTAAATGAATTAATGAATGAAAGAAAAGGAAGCACAGACTGCCTGACAGGGTCAAGTTGGGAAAACAGAAACCTTACCAATTATATTATGACAAAGAACTTGAGACAGAGAGCTGGTTAAGCAGGCCCTGAAAAGCCACAAAGGGCCAGCAGAAAGAGCCACCCCAGCAGGCAGCCCCCCACCTGGAGCTGGGGGACAAAGGAAGAGGTGGAAGCTACTAGAACCCGGAAGCTTGGAGGAGCTAGAAGCCGCCCCTCTGAGGATATGCAAGGGGCACTGCTGCCCCTGGGACTCAGAGGGGGGGGCCCCACGGGGCCAGCTGCTGAGGAGGGGGCGCCGGTCAGCAGAGTCTCTGAGGGTGGGAGGAGGTTGGTTCTCCGAGTGTGGAGAAAAACTCAAAACTGCTGACTGAAGGGCCAGCGCCCGCCGGCACTAGCAGAACACTGAGCACATAAGGAGTGCATCCTTTCTCCTGCTTCCCTCCAGTCTCTCCTATTGGCAAAGGAAAAACAAAACAAAACAAAAACAGGATGCCAGCTGGCAAAGGAGAGATGTGTTTGCAGTCTGCAGCCCTGGCTGAGTAGAAGGGCTGGGTTGGAGCCAAGAAACCACAGCACAGTAACTGCCATGGTCCCCCCCTAAGCTGCTCACCACCCACACGTACCCTCCACACACAAGTGAATTTCTACCCAACAGCAGCAGCAACGTCATGCTTTCACCCTACAAGACATACCTCTCCAAGACATACCAAAAAAAAAAAAAAAAAAGGAGATACAAAGATACAAAGTCCCAGTGTTCACTGTATCCGTGTCTGGGTGAGATTAATTCCTCCTGAAACTAATATACAAATGTTCTGCAATCTAAAGAACACATTGTAAAGTTAACCACCGGTATTAAATCTTCAATAAGATATTAAGGAAAAAGAGGAAGAGAAAGCAGGGGGAAGAAAAGTAGAAGAAGGACAGAAGAAGAAGAAATACATATTTCTGTCTATCTAATGGACAAGATGGTCCTGAAATGTATATGGAAATGTGAAAGAGTCAGAGCAGTCAAAAGCCTTGAAAAAAGAACAAGGTAGGAATATTCATACTTCCCAATTTCAAAACTTACTACAAAGGTCAGTCCGGTACTGGTCTAGCAATAGATAAAAAGATCTGGAATAGGATTGAGAATCCAGAAATAAATTCTCACATTTACAGTCAATTGGTTTTTAGTAGACTTTATTTTTTAGAGCAGTTGTAGATTTACAGAAAATGTACGTAGAAAATACAGAATTCCCATACCCTCCCACATTGATGGACCAAAATAGCTAGAATTAGATTATTAACCAAAGTCCATAGTTTACTTTAGGGGTCAGTCTGTGTTGAATGGTTTTCTGAGGGATTTCATTAATCTTTTTTTTAGGTGGTTGATAACATATATTACACATATATTACATACATGTTATATTATTGTAGTAATGTCTGTACATCATAAAATTTGAAATTTTAACCACCCTCAGATGTAAAATTCAGAGTATTAATGACATTCCCAAAGCTGTGCTACTATCACCACCATGCATTACAAAACTATATAGTCAATTGATCTTTGACAAGGGTGTCAAGACCATTCAATGGGGGAAAAGTAGGCTTTTCAACAAATGGTGCTGGGAAAACTGGGTGTCTGCACACAAAATAACATTAGGTGGACCCCTACCTCACACCATCAAAAAAATTAACGCAAGATGCATCATAGACATAAGCGCAAGAGCTAAAACTATAAAACTGTTAGAAGAAAACACAGGAGGAAAGCTCTGTGATGGTGGATTACGCGATGATTTCTTAGCTCTAACACCAATAGCAAAAGCAGCAAAAGGGAAAATAAGATTAACTGGACAGCATCAAAAGTAAGACCTTCTGTGCTTCAGAGGACACAGTCAAGAAAGTGAAAACAACCCACAGATTGGGAGAAAATATTTGCAAATCATACATCTGATAAGGGGCTTATATCCCAAAAAGATATAGAACCCTTACAACTCAACAATAAAAAGACAAAAAAAAAAAGAAATTAAAATGGGCAAAGAATTTGAACAGACATTTCTCCAAAGAAGATATCAAAGTGGTCAATAAACACATGAAAACAATGCTCACATTAGGGAAATGCAAATCAAAACCACAATGAAATACCACCTCACATTCACTAGGATGGCTAGAATCAAAAAGACTATTAGCAAGTGTTGACGAGGATGTGGAAAAATTGAAACCCTCATAGCTTTGCTGGTGGGAATGTAAAATGAAGCAGCTGCTGTGAAAAACTGTTTGGCAATTCCTCAAAACGTTAAACATAGAATTACCAAGTGACCCAGCAATTCCACTCCTAGGTATATATTCCAAAGACTTGAAAACAGGATCTCAAACAGATACTGGTTCACCAATGTTCCTACCAGCACTCTTCACCATAATCAAAAGGTAGAACCAGCCCAAATGTCCATCCATAGACGAATGGGTGAACAAAACACAGTCTAGCCGTACCATGGAGTATTATTAAACCATAAAAGGGAACGAAGTACTGATAGATCATGCTACAGCATGAATGAGTCTTGAAAACATTGTGCTAGGGGAAATAAGCCAGACACAAAAGGACAGATATTGTACGATTCCATTTATATGAGAAGTCCAGGATGGGCAAATCCCTAGAGACAGCAAGGAGTTCAGTGTTTGCCTGAGGAGCGGGGTGGCGGGGGGAATGGGGAGTGAACGCTAAGTGATTTGGGGTTTCTTTGGGCAGTGATGAATATCCTGAAATGAGTTAGTGGTGATGGCTGACAACTCTGTGAATATATTCTGAGCTGCACTCTTTAGAATAAGGATGAATTTTATGGTATGTGAATTATATCTCAATTTTAATATATATATATATATATGAACAGGTAGGAAGAAAATAGGCAGAGGTTTCACAGTTCTCGTCACAAGGCTGAGTATTATCCTTCTTCCACTCTCCACTCCACCTCCTTTGCCCTCCACTTGGATCTTAGCTGGTTGGGGTTCTTTATCCACTGGGCTGGCTCAAAACTTCTTTCCTGCAGGGCCTGAAGCCTCAGCAGTGCTGCTTTTTGTGGACTGAAACCTCCAACCCAGCAGCGCTCTGAGTTTGAAGAACAGGAAACAAAAGTTATGGGAGCGGGAGGCGGATGTGGCTCGGGAGGTTCGGCGTCCGTCTACCATATGGAGAGACCGGGGTTCGATCCCCGGTACCTCCCGGTAAAAAAAAAAAAAAAAAAAAAAAAAGTTATGGGAGCGATTATTAGGTGTAGCTGTGAAAGAGCTACTCCCTTTCCACCTGATTTCTGGCTGTGGGTTCTGCTACGTTGGTGATTGCTCGAGCACATACCCTGCGTCCTATAGGACAGAAGCCCATCTTTTCAGGCTGCTGTCTCCCAGCTGGCATGGTCACTGTATCTTCGGCCGGCCTTGCACCATTCGACTGGGCAGCTGCTCCTGGGGAGAGGGGCCCCTTCTGCCTTGGAGCTGTCCCCACCTCCACTTGGGGATGCAGTCTGTCCCTCTGCTGCTGAGCAGGGCTGGTAGCTGGGGGCGGGGGGGTGGGCACGGCAGCTCTGGCCTCAGCTTGGTCTGAAGAGACATGACCCCCCTCCAAGGCAAGATATCTAGGGGTTCGTTCTACTGAGTCTGGGAGGAAAGAACAGGAATTGACGATAGTGACTGCTCAGTGGGGAAGGACAACTTACCTCCCTAAGACCCACCGGATAATAGTCAGCATAAAAAGGATGATGATGGTGGTGGTGAAGGTAATTGCAGTGGGTTGGAGAGCATCCGCCCAAAAAACTCGTGTCCACCCGGCATCTCAGCACGTGACCTTATTTGGAAATAGGATCTTCGCAGATGTAATAAATTCAGATGAGGTCATTCTGAATTGGGGGGGGGGCCCTAAGTCCAGCATGACCCGGATCCTCATAAGGACCGCCGCTGAGGGAGACGGGTGCGTTGAGGAGCGAGGGCCGCAGTGCTGATCTCCGGAGGATGCAAGCAGCCGGCAGACACCAGCAGCCAGGGCGAGGAAGGCCCCTTCCCCAGAGCCTTCGAGGGGAGCCCGGCCCTGCGGGCACCCTGATGTCAGGCCAGGGGCTTCCGGCTTGTGGGACTTTGCTGCACGGAAGCCACAGGAGATGAATACAGATGATGACTGATGACGATGGCTCGCGTTTTTCCAGCCCTTACTCGGAGCCAGGCACAACTGTGCCACACGTGTGCTTCCTCATCGGACCCCGTGCTCGCCTTAGGTCCTAAGGCTCAGGAGGAAGGGGCTAGCTAGAGCCACTCAACTGTACAAGACCTTGAAGCACTTTCCACGACAGGACAGCTCCTTCGGAGGCTGGACCTTCACCAAAGTCCACTTCTTCTGGCTTTGGCCAGTCTGACACCTCTGGCAGGATGTGCCAGGACCCCTGGCCAGGGCATCCCATCAGAGGGGCCGGGGCATGGGGGCCGTGCCCGGGACCAGCCACCTGGCATCCTGGCCCTCGCACCTCTATCGTTGGCTTTTTCATCCACAATCCCCTCCGGGGCCCCAGCCCCTGGCCACCTCCCACCCCCACCCCAGACACATCTCGGTTCTGCTTTTGACCCCCCTCAGCCTCTGGGCCTCCCCATCTTGTTCCCTATCCCAGGAAAGTCCCCACTTGCCCCCACCCCACCCTGGCCTCAAAGCAGCCAAATAAACATGACTATTTCTTTACCAGGAAACTCCACACCCAGCCATGCTGGGAAAACAAAGCCTTAAAAAAAGAAATCAGAGCTCATAAACCCCCAAATGACTCTGTGATATTTTAATAGAGGTTAAAAAAAAAACAAACAGCATTTTACAAAATGGATTTATCTCTGGCCGTTGCAAAATGGTCATAAACTTCCCAAGTTTCCCAGAGTGACTGAAAGGAAAATTCATCCACAAACAGCATTTTACTTTCCATTTGGGTTTTTAATGTAGTGCAAGCCCCAGTTCATTTACAGAAGGTCAGAAGCGAGGTTGAGGGAAAACAGTTCACAAAAAGAAAGGAAAGAGAGAAAAGATCAGCATTCAGTCCAGAGCTGAAAACTGCTGGCCACCCACCCACCCCTATCATCACAGTCACAGAATTTCAGGTCTCTGAGGGATCAGAGATCTGTTGGTCCAACTGCTACACCATGGGACAAAGCACACCCCCTCCCATTCTGAGACAATCTGTAAGTTTCACATGTGGAAACAAGCACCCACAAATACAATGGCTTAAAGAAGACAGAATTTTATTTCTCTCTCACATAACAGCCCAGAGGTTGGTAGTGAGGGCTCAAAGGTTATTCTGCAACCCAAGGTTATCCAGAGATCCCAGGCTCCTCCTATCCTTTTCTGTCCCTCAACACTAAGCTTTCATCTCATAGTACAAAGCAGCTGCTCTGGCTCCTGCCATTGCATCTGCACTCAGGCAGCAGACCAGATCCAGAGATGGCACCTATCACTTCTGCTTTTATCCCATTGGCTAGAACTTAGTTTCTTAGTTTCCCACTGGTTAGAACTTAGTTTAGGTGGGGAGCCACGTGTCCAGCTAAAAAGTCTCTTGGGGTTTAAGACAGAAGAATGGGTACCGGGGGGAAGCTAGTGGTGTCTGCCACAGCGGGTTCCTGTAGGAAAATGCAGACCATGGTCTGGCACAATTTCCCAGAATGCACTGTGCTGAGGCTCAAAGGATGCCACATTTGGTTTTATTTGGAACTCGTTAACATCCTGGGCACAGTTCCACTTTGTTGTTACTGCCAAAACCACGTCCCGGGACAAAAATGTAGTGGTTTGGGGGCTTTGCTCCTGGTTCAGAGGGTGTGCTTGGCTGTGGGTCATCTTCCTACAAGCTGTGACTATGGGCAAGTTACCTACCTGCTTGTGCCTCAGTTTCCTCACCTGTAAAATGGAGATAAGGATTGTTCCTGCCTCATACGGTTGTTGTGGGATTGCATGTGGGGGCACCCAGCACAGTGCTGGACACTTAGAAAAGGCTCGATAAACAGTGACCATTATTCCTAGCCTACCTCCACCCTTGAACCAATCCATTCCAGTCCCTCGAGACTCAGTTTCCCCATATGTAAAATCAGGGGTGGGAAGTTCATCTCCAAACGATTCCACTCCTCCCACCAAGCTGTGGAACTGGCATCAGATCCCAGGACCTGTACCGGGCCTCGGACTGCAGCAGAATGCCAATTGGGCCGGACTTTTGAGAGGACAGGCAGCTTCTACTTCCTCCCTCTTGGAAACCAAACAATGCTGTGAGGAAGCCCAAGCAGCTTGCAGGGCTGGGCCCCAGTCATGAGCTTGAGCCATCTCAGAAGTGGACCTTCCAGCCCCATCGAGCTATCCCAGCCCATGCCACAGGGAGCAGAGAGGTGACCCCACTGAGCCCTGCCCAAATTGCAGTGTCCTGAGCAAAGAAATGATTGTTGTTTAAGCTACTAAATTTTGGGGTGGTTTGTTACGCTGCAACGGATGACCAAAAGACAATTTAGCCTGTAGAAATAAGATGCTATCCAAACACTTAAAACATGTGGCATTGGTTTGGGGACCAGGCCACAGGAAAGGCTTCCAGGAAACTGTTAGTGAAGCTTAAAGGACAGTGAGGAAATTGTCATTGGGATGCTGGAGAAAACAGGCCCCGAGCTATGTTACACAATTTAAATAACTGGAGAACACTTGGCCAAACTGTTGCCTACAGTGATGTGGGGCTAGAAAAGGCCTGGAATGACGCCTGGTTCTGGCTAAGGGGATTTCCAGGCAGAATGGCGGAAAAGCCAGCCATCTTCTTTTTTTCTTTTTTTCCTGACTATCTTCTTTTAGCTGCGTCTGATAAAGTATAGGATTATGATGAGCTCAAAAATAAAAAGGAAACTATTCAGGTTTTAGGAAGAATTAAGAGGAGTCAGGATTTGCCCCTGGCTTCAAATATATAAACTATTATGTAATTTCTTTTTTTTAAACAATGGGGTTAATTTCTTTTATAATAAAAATAATATAATGAAAGGTTTTTTTTGTTTTGTTTTGTTTTTTTAATCTTAGCTGTCTTCATACTTAGGACAGAGCCTGGCATGGCATGTGTCTGCACTGATATTTGAACAGACATGGTACATGTTTCTGTCCTGCCACGGTCCTGCCTCAATTTCTGGCAAGTCTCTTACCTGCAGGCTTCCCCCAAGAGCTAAATTAAGCAAAGCAACAAGCAGAGCATCTGGAGAGCTGAGATAACGGAAAGCTGCGGTGAAGGTACTTTCCAGGCAAAGTTAATTGCTTTTTGGGTGGTTGATTTTTTTTTTTCCCAGTGCCCAGCCACATTGCTCCCCAGAGGAAATGGGCTGTGTCCCATGGAAGGTGCCGGGCACCGTGATTCCCCTCCACGCTGTCAATCGGCGGGTAGAAAACAGGCAGCTGAATGTAGGCTGCTTCCGTCCCCGCTCACCTCCAGGTTTTCTCACCTATGTTTCCTTGTTGAATTCCTGTGGCCATAAACATTCCCATTTTAGAGGTGAAAAGACTAAGGCTCAAAAAAGGTGATCACACTGTGAGGGAGTAGCACAGCCAGAACTTGAACTCGGATCTCTCTGATGATAAAAACCAGTGGTCCGGGGCGAGTTGTAGCTTGGTTGAGTGCCGGCTTCACATGTATGAGGTCCCGGGTTCAATCCCTGGTACCTCCTAAAAAAAAATCTAGAAATAAATTCAAAAAATCAATGCCCTTTCCAGCATACCAAAGGGTCCTACGCTTTCCCCCGAAACCTTGCCATTGACTACCCAGCAGACTCCTCAAAGTCCTGGGATCTCAAATGGGGGTGAAAACACATGGCAAATGCCATCCTTTGCATGTTATAATGCAAAAGCTGCCCTGCTCATCTGCTTCAATGAAAAGGGTGGAAGGTGGATGGCCCCCAAACCCTGGTCGGGCCTGGGCATGTCCCTCTCTCTGTGGGCACCTCTGCAGGTCTACTCATTGATCGAGGGCCACCACACCGGGTTCCTTGGTTCTCGCCCTGGCTGCAGCCCAGGCTGACACCGTGGGCCGTGACTAAAGTGGCAGCCCACGGGCCAGCCTGCCTGGATCTGACTCTCAGCCACACTTTTCTCATCTGTGGGATGGCAGTAAGTCAGGATTCTACCCCCTAGAGAAGATGGGAGGAACGGAGGAGTTCACGTGTGAGTACTGCCCTAGGCATAAGGCACACACTACCGTTTCTCTAACAGTATCATTTGGTGAATGGACAGATGGATTTAATAGCAGCTTATGATTAACCCCATTTTACAGATGAGAAAATGAAGGGGCTAAGCAAATCACCAGATGCAGACAGGTTCAGTTATTCCCATGTTACAGGCAAGGAAACCGAGGCTCAGGGAGTTAAGTAACCAGCTCAAGGTCAAAGTGAGTGTCCCCCCATTCCTCCCCCACCCAGTCCTGACCTCTGCACTCAGTCAAACCCTCCTCCTTGGAATTCTCCACTTATGGGGCCAAGTTTCAAAGAGAACACAGGTGACCCTGCTGACAAGGTCCTTGTCACTGCTGCCCAGGAGGACAGGTGGGGCTGGAGACAGTGCTGGTTCTCTGCGGCCACCTTGCTGGGCTCCTGCACCTTCAGCTGGATGGAAGGAGATGGGGTGGAGAGGGGTGGACCT
>JAKSZT010054301.1:5758020-5784425 GCA_026826555.1 Tolypeutes matacus | reverse complement strand
CACTTTTAACCGTCTCCTGCAGTGCTTTGCCTCGCACTCAGCTGCTCATAGGCGGGGAGGGTTGGAGGATGTTATTACTTACTGAGGGCAGACATCTTCTATCATTTTTGGTGTCATGCCTTGATCAGAGAGGTGAAGTCGGTGGTAATGCACTTGAATTGGTTTACTTAGGGCAGAATTAATTTGATCCTTAACTAGTTGTATTATTTTTCTTATGGCCCAAGGTCCAAAAGACAATATAAGAAATAGGGTTATTATGGGGCTTAGTATAGGGAGGAGATAAGGGAGGATTCCGTTTAATCCACTCCATAAGGGGTTATCAGCTAATTCTTTTCTTCTTTTGTCTAGGTCCTCCTGTAACTTTTTAATTTTGTCCCGGACAATTCCAGATTTATTGGCATAAAAGCAGCATCGTTCCTATAGAGCCAAACATATCCCTCCTTGTTCGGCAGTTAATAGATCTAGTCCTCTTCTACTTTGTAAGACTACTTCAGCCAAAGAGTCTAATTGGTCCTGTATGTCTCGGATCGTGCCGGATAGGGCTTGAACATCCTCAATTAGTTGTTTAGACAATTTTGAATAATGAGTAACAGACACTCCTAGGCCGGCAGATCCTGTGGCAAGGGCCCCTGTTATACCTAAGGTAGCCAAAAATGGGATAAGCTGTACGGCTCTTTTATGGCAGCCAGCTATAAAATCCAATCTAGGAATAGGCACAGGTTCATTTCCAGAAATAACATCTATGTCAGGGAGGAGGTAGGCTAGAGTGCATAGCCCCGTCCAATTAGTAGGCAGCAGGGAATAGGCTAGATAATTGCCGCAGACAAATACTGAACCATGGTCTGCACAGAGAGCATCAGATACATTACGTGTTAAATTACATTGCATAAACTGGAGCATCCCTAAGTCAAGCTCATCACTATTGTTGTGTGATGGGGAAAATAAATAAAGAGAACTATTGAAGAACATGGGTTGCACTGTAACAGGTGGGATAAGGACACAGGAGTTATTGTGATAAGGAGAATAAGCGGCATAGGGTGCTGGTATAGCTAGTGGCATAGGGGTTCCTGTACGCAGACACAGCCAACAGCCCTGAATGAACTCAGGACGGGTTTCATTGAGTAACCTAAGGGAGGCTGTAAGAATATCATGGGTTTGAGCATCTATATCTGAGCTAGCGGCTTTTGGTAAGGCTAGAGGATGATAGTCAATTTGAGGGAATAGTTTTTTTTGCCAATTCTTCCACTCTATGTTGGATAATGATCTGACGAGCTTGGTCTTGTGGGCCTCCCCCGTCTGACACATGTACAGGAGGTTTTTGGTTCCAGCAGACCTGATCTCCTATTTTACTATTTGGGCCTCCACAGGGGGCCTGGGCAAGTTTAGGATTACCCAGGACTTCAGCTCCCGATCCTCCAAATGAACCACTAGATGTCTTTACCAAAACGGCAGTATAATAAGTATGGTTATTTGGACCAGTACAGGACTGAAGCGAGGAGTAACAACTGCGGTGAACAGCTGGATAATAAGTGCTGCAGGGACATGGCCCCGGTTTGCCGTCGTCAGAGGGGATTACTTTTGGACGACTTATGCAAACCCACTTCAACTGCAATCCTCCTGTTCTGCTAGGGGTAGATATTAGATAGGCTATGTGAGTGGGACAATGCACGTACTGGAGTTTGGTGGTATCTCTATCGGGGTCAGGCATTGTTCCCCCTCCGCAATCACAAGGCTTGCCATAGAGTTTTTCAAGCAAGACGTCACGAGAAACGGGAGGTCCCATTCCTCCATGCAAGATTCTTGGCATGACACATATAAGGAAGATTTTGAGCATGGAGCAGATAGGCCGGTCCATTTTGTATATAGGGAGAGTTATAAAAGGCAGGTGGTGGCAATAAGCAGACGGATATACGTGGCAAAAAGTGAGACGGTTAAGATCTTGTGTACAGTGTTCCAGCTGCGGGGGGCACCGCCGAACAGCAGGAGAGTTCCAATGGCAGTGGCAAGGCTGCACAGGAAGAGCCCCGGAGCAGCGCAGAGTTGCATCGGTAGAAGGCGTATCTTGTGCTGGAAGATAAAAGGAGAGGGTTGTCTCGGGGGGGGGGGTATCCACCCTGGAGGTTTTGTTATTATCAAAGGGTGGGTTGACCTGTTTTATCAATCTTTCGGGGAGCCAGCGTGGGCTTCCTTCTCTTCTGTCGTATACACAGGCTGAGCCCCGTCCCCAGATAAGTACGGGGTCAGGGCCGTTCCAGCACGATGTTAATGGGTCGCGCCACATAACAGTAGCCTGATGTGATTGTGTGTTAGGGTGCCAGTGCCTGTCGGCCGCAGATTGTCCACCGACATCCAATGTAAGGAAATTAAGGGCAAAGAGAGCATGGTGCAGAAGATCTGGCAGTCGTTGTTTTGAGAGATCAAGAGAGCTTTCAGTTAGGCGGTTTAGGGTGTTCTTTAAGGTGCGATGGGCTCGTTCTATGATCCCTTGAACTTGAGGATTATAGGGTATACCTGTAACGTGCTTAATCTGTAATTGCTGGCAGAAGGCTTGAAAATTTTTTCCAGTGTATCCAGGGCCATTATCTGTTTTGATCATTTTAGGTTGGCCTAGGATAGAGAAACAATGTAGCAGGTGGGATATAACATGCTTGGAGGCTTCTCCTGATTGTAAACTGACTAGGATGAAGCCACTGTAAGTATCGATACACACATGGACATACTTAAGCTGTCCAGAGTTAGCGAGGTGAGTTACGTCCATTTGCCAGATCTCATTTGGAATAAGACCTCTGGGGTTAACTCCTAGATGAGGAACTGGCAGTTGAGTTACACAGTTTTTGCAGGTCTTGACAATTTCCCTTGCTTGCTCTCTAGTAATATTATACTTTAGGCGGAGGGTATTTGCGTTGTAGTGATGTAGAGCGTGGGCTTGGGAGGCCAGGGTTAAAGGATCTGTAAGGACAGGGCACAGCAATTGAGTGGCAGAGTCTGCCAATGCGTTGCCCTTTGTTAGAGGGCCTGGTAGATGTTGGTGTGCTCGGAGGTGCCCTATAAAAAAGGGATGTTGCCTTCTGAGAATTGAATTTTGTAGTTTTGAGAACAGTGGAACCGCATTAGTGGAAGGTTTAATGAATGGAGTTGTTTCTAGCAGTGGTACTGATTGGGCTATATAAGCGCTATCGGTGTATAAGTTAAAAGGCTGATTTTGGAGGCAGGAAAAGACTTGGAGGACTGCGTAGAGTTCTACGAGTTGGGCTGAAGCATAAGGGGAGGGTATGGAAAAAACCTGATTTTGGATAACATAGGCGGCAGTTCCGTTTGCAGAGCCGTCAGTGAAAACTAGGAGCGCCGAATCAATGGGTGTTTGTTTTGTGACCTCTGGAAAGATAAACGGGTGGATTTTGGCTAACTGAATTAATGGGTTAGCTGGGTAATGATTGTCAATGTTGCCTGTGAAGGAGGAGCATGCAACGGCCCACTTGTCATCAGTTTGGAAAAGCCAATTGATTTGTTCTTGCGTATACGGGACGATAAGGGAGTCCGGGTCCTTGCCAAAAAGTTGGCGGCTGGTTTGCCTGCCCTTAGTAATGAGGGCGGCTGTTGAGAGAGATGTATGGTGAGAGTACTGGGGGGGGGTAGCAGAAAGGTGAACCCAGAGCAGTGGACGACCTTGTTTACCTTGCAGGTTGCAACAGGATTGCCAGAAAGCACCGGTTGGGGTATGATTCGTGGCCAGGATTATGAACACTAAAGGGTGGCGGTAGTCTATCTGGTAACAAGTTTGGGTTTGAATAGCCTGGTTTATGATTTCGAGCGCTTGTGCTGCCTCCGTAGTTAAGCTCCGTCGAGAGGATGGGTTAGAGTCTCCCTTTAGGATTTCGTTGAGCGGGAGAAGCGTTTCTGTAGGTATTTTAAGGTAGGGGAAAAGCCACTGAATGTCTCCCAGCAATTTTTGGAAATCATGTAACGTCAGCAAATGGGAGGTTTGTAACCTGATGCGAGGGGTAAGAACTCGTTGACCCCAGAGTTCGAATCCAAGGTAAGGAAAGTGGTTAGAGGTTTGTACCTTATCAGGGGCAATTAGAAGGCCTTTTGCTGTTAAATGCTTAAGATTTTGGTAGCAAGAATGAAGTTCGGTTAGGCATGGTCCCACTAGCAATATGTCATCCATGTAATGAAGAATATAGACTTGTGGCCAAGCCTGTCTTGTTGGATTAATTGCAGCAGCAACAAATTTTTGGCATAAGGTGGGGCTATTGGCCATACCTTGTGGCAATACCTTCCATTGAAATCAGGGAATTGGACCCTGAAAATTGTTTTTTGTTTGTTTGTTTTTTTTACCAGGAGGTCCCGGGTATCGAACCCGGGTCCCTCCATATGGGAGACGGACGCCCAACCATTTGAGCCACATCCGTCCCCCTGGACCCTGAAAATTGGTTTGAGGAACACTGAAGGCGAAATGTTGCCTGTCCTCAGGGTGAAGGGGTATGGAAAAAAAAACAATCCTTTAAGTCTATGACTATTTTATGGAAATTTGAAGGGATTGCAACTGGCGAGGGGAGACCAGGTTGTAAAGCTCCCATGGGGATCATCATCTTATTTACGGCCCGCAGATCCTGTAAAGTCTCCATGTGCCCGATTTCTTTCTTATGACAAAAATGGGGGTATTCCAGGGGGACTGGGTAGGCTCAATATGGCCAGCAGCAAGTTGTTCCTGTACTAACTCTATAGCTGCTAGGGTTTTTTCTAGTGTTAAGGGCCATTGATCAACCCATACTGGCTCTGTTTTTTTTCCAGGAAATTTTTTCAGCATGGGGTACAGGGATGTCAATGGCCATCATGTTAAATCCTGTGGGAACCCAAGTCCTGTTTTGTTTGGATTAGGTTTCACTGAAATGGGTTGTTTAATACCTTGATTTGTCTCTGCCTAAGCCTTTGCCAGGGAGGAAATCCATATTAAGCATTTGGGCGGCAATAGTGTTATTGGGGCTGCACATAAAGACTTTCATTTGGGTGAGGATATCCCTACCCTACAGATTGACAGGAAGATTGGGAAGGACATACAGAGTAACCGTGCCTTTATTCCCTTCATCATCTTCCCAATTTAGAGTTTGTCAACTTTGGAGGGGGTTAGCGCCTCCGCCTATCCCTTCTAGATGGGTGGTAGCATCAGTAAGGGGCCAAGATTTGGGCCAGTGGTTTGAAGAAATGACTGTGGCATCGGCTCCTGTATCTAATATGCCCTCAAAAGATTTGCCATTTAGCTTTAATTTTAGAGTGGGCCGGTTGTGGGTTATGGCTTGTGCCCAGTAAGCATCAGAGGAACCGGGATTTTCAGTGTTCCTCTGCAGTTTTTTAAAATTGGAGTTAATATGATGCAAGGGGAGAATAACAAGCTGTGCTATTCGGGTGCCGGCAGAGATGGGGATTATGTTATGAGAGGTGGTTGCAATCACCTTGATTTCGCCTTCATAATCGCCGTCCAATATTCCCGGGAGAACTTGGACCCCTGTTAAGGAAGTGCTGGCCCTGCCCAAAATAAGACCAAAGGGGTTGGAGGGCAGCGGTCCATGTACTCCTGTTGGAATAAGGAGGGGGCTGGACTCTGGGGTTAATACTGAGTCGGAGGCGGCACTGAGGTCCAGTCCTGCGCTCCCCGCTGCTGCTCGCCATAAGTCTGAGACGTGGCAGCGTGGTTTATGGTCGGGAGCGCAGGCACTACGGTGGGGGGTGGCTGGACAAACCGTACTGCCCCTGGGTTTGTCTTGGGTGGGGCCTGAGGCCGGCCCCATTGGGAGTTTCCCTGCGGCCGAGGAGGTATAGGTTGGCCAGAGAGATCTGTTTTTGAGTGACACTCAGAGGACCAACGAAATCCTTTTCTGCAACGCGGGCAAACGGTTCTAGGTGGGGGGCGGGTGTGAGAGGGGGAAGCACAGCCAAGAGGCATTGGGGATGGTGGGTTCCTGACGGGGCATTGTTTTAGAAAATGACCTGGTTGTTTGCAATTATAACAAGTTGGGGGGCTTATTTTTTGCTGGTTTTGAAAAGCGGCTCCAATCGCCAGTAAAGCTTGTGCGGGGCTAATGCCTGAACAAAGTTTGATATAATTATGGATAGGGGGATTGCGAAAGGGGCGTGTAGCCGCTTGGCAAGCGGAATTGGCATCCTCAAAAGCGAGATGTTTAAAAAACTCACTACTGGTTTCACTTTCCCCAAGTAAGCGCCTGGCCACGTCCTTAAGTCTGCCCAAGAAATCACTGTAGGACTCACCTGGCCCCTTGAATGACCTTTGTTAGGGATGAGGTGGCAGAGTCTTTTTTGGGGGAGCTTACGCCAAGCATGCAAAGCCGTGGCCTGTGCTTGACCAATTAGTCCTCGCGGAAATTGCGCCTGTTTCGTATTTAGGTTGTAAGGACTGAGCCCCAAAAGCTTTTTTAAGGTCCAGGTTTTGGATTCAGGCTTTGGCGAACTGCGTCCAGTCGTCGGGAGTGAGTGCCTTTTCGCTGAGGTTTTCTAATAAGGTGACAGTAAAGGGGGCAGTGGGGCCATAATCGTTTGCTGCCCTTTTCAGGTCTTTTATGTATTTTCAATTGAGAGGCTTATACTTGGAAGGTTCAGAATGGGCTGACGGAGGACTAGGCGCTGGCTGCTTGAAGACCAGGAGGGGGCAGCTGGTTGGGTTTCTCCCTGGTCGTCATTTTGAGACAGGCTGTCAGCGCCATCTCGGGGCTGGTCGCCGCCTTCGCTATTAGCGGAGGCCGGAGGGGGCGAGCGATCCCTACGTGTGAGAGGGAAAGCCTAATGAGCCCCGCGAGGAGACGGGAGAAGGCCAGGGGGGTTACTAGAAGAGGGGGAGGACACAGCCGCGACAGCGCATGGGTGATCGCGTGTAAGGAGGTGAGTAAAGCGCTGGCCTGTTGCTGATTTTGTTTGAAGGCGGTGTGGGAGCCGGCGGCATGGGTTTGTAGGCCTTCCCTTGCCTCTTCAGCAGCGGGGAACGGAGGCAGGGAGCTAGCATATGCAGGAGAGGCAAGGGGAGGAGCAGAGGAAACGTGAGGGCTATAAGGAGGAGGAGGAGAGAAAGGAGGAAGGGGATTAACTGGATTTGTTTTAAGAGAATTATCGGGGGGAGGTGAGTTAGTGGGAGGCAACATGTCCTGATTGGTAGAAGGGGATCCAGGTTCTGAGTATTCGGTTGCTAAGAAATTGGGTGGGGGTTTGTCCTGGTTAGCAGACAAGGGTGTATCGCTGTTACCGATTTGGTCCCCACCAGGGTGGTTCTCTGGTCTATCGATGGTAACGGTTGAACATCTTGAAACTGGGCGGGAGCAGCTCTGTAAGACTGCCTCTCCCTGTTTGCGAAGATAGGTGATATCAGGAGAGTCAGTTTTTAGAATCTCATTGATAAGGTTCCAATAAGAGAAGGCTGTTACAGGCACCTTCTCGGGGCCAAAGGTTCTATAATAGTCTTTTTTTTTTTTTTTTTTAAAGATTTTATTTATTTATTCATTTCTCCCCCCCTTGCTGCTTGTGCTCTCTGGGTCAGCCAACCACGCCGTGCGGGCGGGCCTGCCTTCACCAGGAGGCCCCGGGAACCGAACCCGGGGCATCCCATATGGTAAACGGGAGCCCCACTGATTGAGCCACAGCTGCTTCCCTATAATAGTCTTTTAAGCAAACGCCGACTCTGAGCCAGCATTGGTGGTTGGTAGTTCCCTCCTTGGGGAACCAGGGGCAAGTATCTATAATGTAAGTGAAAAATTTAGAAAGATCCTTTCTCTTGACTTTGACCCCCCGCACTTGGAGGGAATCCTTAATTTGAGTAATATAGAGCTGATGAGAACCAAGTGACCCATGATAAAGGGAAAAATAAAGATAGACTTACTCAGGTGGAAGTTCCTTCGTTGGCCAGCACCGTTGTCCTTCGCGATGAATTTCTCCCGGCTATGAGTGAGGGGGCCCCCCTCGTCGATGTGGCGCTCCAGTCTCTCAGGTGGCACTCGAGCCCCACATTGGGCGCCAGTTGTCCCGGCCGGCGGGACAGTCAACCGGGGCTGGCGCCGACACAGCGAGAGGGATGTAAAGACAATTGACACAGACACACAGGAGAGATCTTCTACATGCTTCTGCTTTGTTAAGGGAGGTGGTGATATATATATATCATGAGAAAGGGGAGGTGTGGCTAAGGCACATGCGGCGGGCTGGGATTGGGCACAGTGGGTTGCTAGGGGGGGTTTGCTATTTGTGAAGGCGGGAAGGTTTCGCGCTGTGTGCGGGAGCAGGGTGAGCTGCTTCCTCCAAGAAGGCTAAATATGGGACCGAGCTTGTTCTTTGTTGTTGGTGGGCCATTACGTGCATTTTTAGCTTCACCTCTTTCTGGCTGCCTCCAACACACCCCTGCCCGCTGGCTGGCTGTGCTTGCACCTCACCCCGGAGGCCCTGTCCGCACAGACGCGCCTTCCCTCAGGGCACCCAAGGGTGTGGGGATGCCCCCGGATGCCAGCTTTACCTCCAGCCCGCCAACATCTGGGGAGCCCTTGGAGAAAACCCGACAGAGGCACGGAGTGGGCGCTGCTTGGAGCTGCAGACGCGCGGCGGCAGCCGGGACTTGGCCCCGCGCGCGCGCGGGCTGGGTGCTGCCGCCTGGCGGCGGAGCCGGGGGGCTCCAGAGGGTGCCCTGGGTGGGGGCCGTGGGGGCCCCGCCGGTCTGCCCCGCCCCGGGCTCCGGCCGCAGAGTGCCCCTCCTTGGCCTGCCCCACTCCCCGGCTCCCCCACGCGCCCGGGCCCTCGGGGAGCCGCGCCCTGGGCCCGGGACCCCCTTCTGCGGTCAGCGCCTCCCGCCCGGCCCACCCCGGCAGCCTCCCCGGCCGTCCAGCAGCCCCGGGCCCCGTTCGTGCTTCTCCTGCGGGCCCCAGCCCGCACAGCCCGAGGCTGCAGCACCCACACAGGGTCCGCGCCCCCTCTTCGCCACGGACCGGGGTTCTCCCGCGCGCGGAGGTGAGCAGACGGAGAAAGAGCTGGAACTTCCGGAGCAGCGGAGAGGAGCCTCCGCAGACCGGCCCGGGCCTCCACACCCCTCCTCGGGAGCGCCTACGGTGAGCCCGGCCTGGGCAGGGGGAGCGGGATCTGGGGTTCAGAGCTGGAGCGGAGGAGGCGGGCGCGTCGGAGGTTCGGGTGGATACTTTGGAGCCCGGAGCCCGCGGGTCCTCGCTGGTTCCTGGCTCGAGGGCGCCGCCTGGAGGCCGGCGCTTCCCTGCACGCGCGTGGCGCCGCTGTGCGCCCCCAAATCTGGTTGTACAGCCAGGGATGCCTCTCGGGACCCCCAGGCCCGGCCTCCCTGCTCTCACCTCTCTCCAGGGTCATGGCGGTCTGGGAGGACCGACTAGGGGTCAGGTAGACTGTGCACCTCCTCGGTAAATACCCAGGGGCAGAGCGGGACAGAGGGCCCAGGGGTCGGCTTCCCACGGATGCAAATCCGTCCAGAGGCTTTCCGTCCCGGACTCCTCCTCCCTCCTCCACGCTGGGGAGACATGCACACACGTGGGCACACACGCACGTGCAGGATGGCCACACTCAGGCGCACGATCCACCATATGCATGTTACCATGCACACACGCATGGGCACTTAGACTCGCGCACACACGGGCACACGCCTGGGCTCACACACCTACACATCCATACACACACTCACGCAGGCCCACTGCCCTTTCAGTGCGTGTGGTCCACCTTCCCACCCACCTCATCTCGGCTCAGCACCAGGCTTCTAGTCTGTCCCCTGCCACTTCACCCCCCCCCCCCCCCCTCACCCCACCCCCCCCCCCCCCCCCTCCCCATCCCCCCCCCCCCACCCCCCCCCATCCCCCCCCCCCCCCACCACCATCACCCCAGTTCCAGCCCCTTGCTCTTAGCTTTAAGTTCCTCTTGGCTGCTCTGGTCTGCTGCAGTCGTTCCTTGTAAATTACTCCAGAGCCGGAATTAGCATTTCCTGGCTCCCCCAAATTCCCAGGGGTACCCACCTTCCCCACCAGGCCCCTCAACCCTGCCTCGTGCAACCCACTCAGGTGCCATGCCCTCGGTGGCAAAAGCTGGGCTAAGCAAGCCCTGGGCTGAGAGGGGCGTTAACCCAACTGAAGGGCTCTGATAGTGGCATGTAAGTGACAGGCTGGGGGGTGGGGACCCTCAGCAGCCTCCTTCCCCAACCCTACTTCTTCTCCCCCAAGGTCAAAGGCCAGTACCTTACCCTTTTGGCACCAACCCGGAAAAAAGAATAAAGAACAGGCATTGACTGGCGCCTCCTCTCTGCTGCTCACTGTGCAAGCCCCTCCTCACCATGCCTTTCTTGACCCTCAGCCCCCACCCCCCAGGCCCCAGCCTCCTTCTGCCTTAGAACAGAACTAAGCCAGACCATGGCTGTCTTAGTTCCTTTTCTCTTCCAGCCAACCCTGTGAATTACAAATTCCATCCCTATTTAACAAATAACGATATCTCTTACTGGATTTTATTTGCACGTCCTTCTTGATGAGTGAGGTGAGGCAAGTCCTCTTTCCTTTGTATATATTGACTATTTGCATTTGTATTTCAGGGAACCACCAGTCAGGGCCTTCGCCCATGTTCTTTATGAATTATCTGTCTTATTGATTTGCGAAAGCTCTTTGTATATTAGATAAATTAGTTCTTTTTTTTTTTGTCACGGGTTTTATTATATTTTTTCCAGCACAACTCCTCTTTTGACCTGGTTTATGATACTTTTCACATGGCAAAGCTTTACATTTTTATGGAGTTAAATTTTCCTTTTTTCCTTGATGGTGACTGGATTTTGTACCATGCTTGGAAAGGACGGTGGGAATTATAAACACATTCATTCAGGTTCCGTTATAGAACTCTTATGGCTCCATTTTGTACATATACATCTTTGCTTCATCTGAAGTTTATTTTGATGCGAAGAGGGAGGTAGAGACCCAGCTATATTAGTATCTTTAAAAGAGTATTAATTAAATTATTCCTCTCCCTTACTCCCTAATTTGAAATGAAACATTTATACTTGGGTCTGTTTCTGGACTCTAAGTTTCCTTTGATGTCTATTCTGTATTGGATAGCACTGACTTTCCTTATATAAAGATAACAGTGGAACTTTCTGTGGGCTTGCACAGAAGGGATTTCCCTCATCACTTAGGTGCCTGGCCCCAGGGGAGAGGGGAGAGGCTCCCCTGATTGGTGATTTGGGATTAGGAGCAGGCCGCTGGGCCAGCCCCCCACCCCACCCCGCCCCTACAGAGCTGCCCCCACGTGGCCTTTCTTGGAGGCAAGGTGTGGAAAGTCTGTCCACCTTAAGTAGCCCATTGGTGGTTTGGAGCTATGTACCCCGAAAAGACCTGTCCTTAACTCAGTCCAGTCCTGTGGGTGTGAAACAGTCTAAGTAGGATCTTTTGATGAGGTTACTTCAGTTAAGCTGTGGCCCACCTCAGTTAGGCTGAGTTTTAACCCTATTACTAGAATCCTTTATACACAGAATGACACTCAGGCAGAGAGAGAGAAAGCCACAGGGGGAGCAGCCAGAAGCTGAAAGCCAGTGGAACCAGAAGAGAAGGGAGAGGCCTCCACGTGCTTCGCCGTGTGACAGAAAAGCCCAGGACCAAGGATCGCTGGCAGCCAGCCCCAGAACGCCAGTCTTCTGGGAGAAAGCATCGCCTGGGTGACGCCTCAATTTGGACTTCTCCTAGCTGCAACACCATAAGCCGGTAAATTCCCGTTGTTTGAGCCAAGCCATTGCATGGCATTTGCTTCAGCAACGAGGAAACTGCAACGCTTGCCCTCCAAGCCAGTCTCCATCAGTACTAAAGAGGGTCCTAACTTCCCTGTCTCCCTCTCTACGGTTTTTGAACTTGTGCAGGGCAAAGAGGTACAGGCACTGAGCCCCTCCAGCCTTCATACCTACCACCTCACAGGGTCGTTAGGACAGAGCCTGAAGGCGGGTTAGCACTCAGTTACCTTAGATGATGATAAATAACTCCAGCATCACATCTTAGAATAGCTCATGGAGGTCATCCTTCCCCATCTTCCTTTACTCTTCTGGGTGAATCATTTGATTAAGCGTTTAAATATACTGTTGGGATTTCATTAAATGCATAAATTAATTTATCAAAAATAGAAACTTTTATGATATGAAGTGGTAGGTTTACAGAAAAATCATGCAGAAAATAGAGTTCCCATATCCTTTCCCCCATTATTAACACCCTGCATTAGTGTGGTTCCTTTGTTACAACTGATGAAAGAATATTATTTTAATTGTACTATTAATTATATAGTCCATGATTTATATTAGGTTTCCCTGTGAATGCTGTTATAAATGAGGACTTGTCTTCAGAGACTTAGACTAATTAGTAATTATGTATCTGTATCTAGGCAATTGATTTTTAAATATTAACTTTGTAAGAAACCAATTTCCTAATTCTCTTAAAGTTTCTAATAGTCTTTCTAATTGAGTCTCTTGGCTTTCCAGGTAATAATCTAGAAACAGTGGAATTTTGTTTCTGCGTGTCTACGACTCTTTTTAGTTGCCCTGTCTAATTAATTGCGTGGGCTAGTCCCCTGAAGTCACATTACATGGAGGTGATGACAGAGGAAATCCTGGCCTTGCTCCTAAAGTTAGTGGGAATGTGTCTAGTGTTTCACCATTGAGTCTAACAATGGCTTTGGGTGTCAGGTATTTATTTTTTTTAATCATGTTAAAGCATAAAATCTCTTCCTATTTCAATAAAGTATTTTTTAAAAATTAGGACTGGATCTATCTGGCATCTATCAAGATAATCATTTAGTGTTTCTCCTATAATCAATAAATATGGTGAAAGGTAAGATTTTCTACAGCTCAGCCTGGATGAGGAAATGAGACTCAGAGAAGGCAAGCAACGTGCCCAGCATCACACAGCAAGCAGCAGAGCTAGGGTTGCATGCTTTCTTCGAGCCCTGCCCCCAATTCTGCCTGTTCTGAACACCTGTGGCCTTGCAGCTCCTGGGACATCCCCCTACCATAATCCCTCCAGTCTTACCTGTCCCTTGCCCCCGGTCCTCAGGTCCCTGTGGTCCCTGCACTTCTGCCCTCCTGCAGGAGAAGCCCACCCAGCTCGGTGGCCATCTGTGTCTCACCCACGAACACAGCTTAAAGCCACAGGAGTCAAGTCTGGTACAAGTGGGAGGCACTGGGCCAGGCCCAGGGGCCACAGAACAGCTCCTCTTTCCCCTCGGGGCCCCAGCTCAGCTCCAACCCTCGGCTCTGCCAAGGCCCCGCCCATGGCCCCTTCCCCCTCCAGTAGCTAGAACCAGAGCCCCTCCAGAAGCCTCCCGGTCCTGCTGCTCAGCCCCCTCAGGTTCTGCTCTGGGCTCTCTCCCCTCCCCTTGACAGTCTCTGGGGCTGCCCCCCACCTCACCCCATGGTGCACTTTCCCCTGGGGTGAGAGCCTCCACCTTCGCTGGTCCCCTGCAGGACCTGGGTTCTAGTCCTGCCTCTGCCTCTCACTGGCTGTGTGACCTTGGGCCAGAGAATGAACGTCTCTGAGCCTGTTTCCTCCTCTGTAACAGTAACACCTGCCATTTGTGGGCGCTTGGCCACACGCTGAGCACTGAGGGATTGAAGTGTATTCTTTTGTTTACTATGTACAGCAGCCCCCAGAGGGTGGCTGAGTCCCACTTCACAGACGGCAAGATGGAGGCGGCTCCCGAGGCTGCCGCACTCCTGTTCCTGCAGCCCGGCTGTAACAGCCCGCTGCTTGGGGAGGGGCCTGAGGGCTCCGAGGCTGCCTGCGTGGTCCTCATTCATCCTCTGTCTCACTGTCTTGTCTTCACTCTTTCGCCCCCTCCCCTGGTCAGGCAGCAGAGGTGTGGGGGACACAGAGGGAATAAGGCAAATGCAGCCTTTGTCATCTGAGCTCCCAGCTCTCAGTGACGATGGGGAGTCAAGCAGAGGCGACCGTGAAATGGGGTGAGCATCGTGATGGGGTCAGGACAGGCTGCTGTGGGAGGCGCCTGCTCAGCGTAGGGTGCCCAGAAGGCTTCCTGGAGGAAGAGGTGACACAGAAGTAAGACTCAAGGCAAGGCCGAGGCAGGCGATAGGCTGGAGAGCAGATGAGGACTGTGTTTAGACAGCTGTGTTCAAGGCCTTGCATGGACGCTTTGCTCGTGGAAGCCACACAGGAAATACTCAACGTGTCCACAAAATCTAGCTAAATAAGTGAAGCTCTAACCACAAAATGGGAGAGCTGATGGCTGAAACAAGGACAAGGCAGCACCACGTGTTGCTGGTCATGGGGGGAGGGGCACGTGTGCCCCTGGGAGGGGAACTGAGGAAACTTGCTTTTCGACACACAGCCTTTTTTGTCTGAAACAATCTCACGTAATCCAAAGAACTTTTCCTCCTGGAATATGAAAGTCAGTTGCCAACACAGTGCCCAGTCACCCCAAACATTCCCATGTGTATTTCCCAGAGACAACAACTTTCTCTTGTATAACCACAGTCAGCCCTTGCTGCCATCGAAGCCTCAGACCCCGTTCAAGTTTCTCTAACTGTCCCAGAAACGCCCTTTGGGCCGAAAGTTTCCAGCTGGGAATCACACGGCGCTGAGTCATCGTGTCTGTTTAATTTCCTTCATTGTGGGACAGTCCTCAGTCCCCCCTTCACTTGGCTTTATTCTGTAGAGCACGGGGAGGCCAACTCCGCCGCAGCAGAGCTTCCCGGGAACACGGCCCGGCTCACTGGTGTCCGTTTTGTCTGGGGTGCTTTCACCCCGCAAGGGCAAGACCGACCTACGGCCCACAGAGCCCAGAACCTTCGCTCTCTGGCCCTTTCCAGAAAGAGTCCAGCCACTTCTGTTGTATTCAGCCCCGGGATCTGGGCTTGGCCGGTGCTTCCTCCTGATTAGCTTCCGGTGCCGCAGGAGCCAGGCGGCACGCTGGTGCTGTCCCCGCAGGGCCACGTGGCTCCAGCCTGTGCCGTCCCTGTTCAGGGCGTCTGCCGGGCTTCTCCACCGCCAGGTGCCACGTGGGCCCTTTGTGAGCGAGGGGCATTGGGTGGGAGGTGCTTCGAGGTCGTTGTATGAACATCTCCCTCCTCATCATACGTATTCTTTCATTTACAGACAACCGGGTTCCGTCCCCATCGATTCATCGGGCGATAATGCACGACAATAGGTCTGATGCTCAAATTGCCCCGGATTTGGCCAGTGGGAACCCATTGGAGGTGAGTTCACTCGGCCACCTCCAGTTCCCGTCCAGCTCCGCCAGTTTCCCTCTGGCTTTCTCCCTGGGTCCCAGCACCCTTGGTAGAATTGCTTGCTCAGTCCCCCTTGTGTCATACAGCCCCTCCATCCCCAGCACACCCCTCCTCACCCCACTCTGGTTCCAGCACTAACCTTGACCCCTCCCTCCTCAGTCTCAGACCCCCCCCCACCTCCCCCAAAGGCTGTCACACACAGGCGCCACCCAATTTCCACACGCACAGACTCAGTCCTCGCAGGGATTTCACCCCCACGGACGCCTGCCTTCCTTGCTCAGCCCTACCCAGTGCTCTGGACTGGATTGTTCCGGGAGGGAAAGGGGAGGAAGAGGAAGAACACATAGCCTTGTGTGCTGGTGGGAGGGGCTTGCCCTGGAGCCCAGGCCCGGCTCAAGGAGGGTGGGATGTGAAGGCTTCAGAGTGCACCTGGGCTCAGGCGAAGGCTTTGGGCTTCGGTTCAAGTCCTCCCCGGCCACTCCAGGTTCCTGCTTGGCTGGGTGACCTAGAGGGGGTCTCGGTGAAGTCTGTGAGGTGACCCAGGAGGAAGCCCCTCCCAGGTGGCAAGGGGGAGGCAACAGGGGAGGGGCAGGCCTGTTCCGTCTTCTGCTCAGGGCCCCCCCAGGCTCAAACTACTCCAGTCCCAGCCTCCAGGGAAATGCTGAACCCTGAGGCATCTCAGGCCCCATCAGGACCAGCTGAGGACCTGCCCCAGGCCCTGCTGGCTTTCTGCATCTCCTTTAATTTAGATGACTTGATTGCATTTGCTCCTGGGAGCCCTCCTACCTGGAGGCAGGCAGGGTCCTCCTCGAGTGCCCTATGCTCCATCTCATTCACACCACCTTACAGGGAGGAGACGGGGCTCAGGGAGGGGACTGGCCCACCTAGGCCCGTTCAGCAGGGTGGTGGCAGGGCTGAGAGGCAGAGTGTCCTGCCTCTGGCTGCAATGCTAGTATTTTAACCCTCCGCAGACTTTCCGAGTCCTGTGGACCCCTTGTGGATTTGTCAGGGCCTGGTGGCACCAGTGAAAACAGATTGGTGGGGACAGGTCTCCAATGAGCTCCTGGGATTTAACGCCATTTGATGTATGAAAAATCAGGTCCCAGAGCAGGTAAGCGGTGGCGAGCGGGTTCAGATCGCGGCCACCTGATGCGGCCCCAGTTGCCACTGCGTCTCCTGGGCCTCCGGGTCCCCATCTGGGAAAAGAGCAGGGCTGGTGCCCTTTTCCTTTTTCAGTGGCTGGCCATTCTCAGTTTCCACATGGGGGCACTGGTGGCCTTGGCCTGCTCTGGAAGCCAGAGCACCAGAGGCTGTGACAGGAGCTTCGCAGTGATCCATAATGAAAGACCTGTCCAGGACCAGCCTGTGACATCTGCCCTCCTCACGATCTCCCCCTGCTGCCCAAAGCCACCCTCACAGCCTTTCCCCCCACCCACACATCCTCCAGGAGCCTGGCAGACCCCCACGCCATCCTCAGCACCCCTTCCCACCCCCCAGCTCTAGCCCAGAGCAGAGGACAGGGGGCCTGGAGCCAGGGCCAGGCCTGGGCTGGCCAAGGTCACACGCCTCCGTGGCCCCATCCAGAGCCCTGCCGCCTCACCTCCTCCACCTCCGGAATTCCTCCTTGTCCTCCGTCGTTGCTCTGAAGCCTGGAATGGAGACAGGCCAGGGGTGGCCATGCCCTATGGGGCTGCTTAGGCCCCTTGGAGCTCCCACTGACCCCTCACTTGTCTCTCGCTGTCTTTCTGTGCCTGAGCCCCCAAGACCTTCAGCTCCTCGAGGGGCCCAGGCTGATCCCCAGGGCAGGCCCCAGGGGACCTCTGTTTGGTGAGCTGAGGCCCCCTTGCTGCCAGAGGGGCTGTGTCCAGACAGAGCAGGGCCTTGGGGGGGGCCTGGATGCGGTGGGGCCTGTGGTTGGGTCCACTGTCCCGCCACGTCCCCAGTGCGTTGACCACGGGACTTTGCTTTCTACTCACGAGACTCCAAGAGACCCAACCAAGAGCTCAGAGTGGCCAGCTCCTAATTTACACAGAGAGACACGGTGGGAGGCCTTAGGCCGTGAGCCCAACACTGTCTCACTTTGGTGTACACCGGCAAGCCTTTCCCCACTCCACCTAGCATGGGTGCAACCCACTGGGGGTCCTTGAGTCATCTGGGCCTGTGTGGACATGGCAGCAACTCGATGGACTCCCAGGCGAGAGTGTTACTGCCTTTTCAGCCCCTCTCCAGCCTTCTGATGAGGGTGAAAGGACAGCCGCAGTTTGGTGCTAGGAAGCCTTGGCTGACTCCGGAACTCTGCTGAGCCCCCTTTTTATCCAGGGGAGAGCAAGCCCCAGCTCAGGACTCTGGCCAGTGACAGAGAACGGCTGGAATTGAATTACATTTTTTCCTTTGTGCTTATCTTTCTGGCTACTTTCTATTTCTGGCAAGTGATACTTGTTTTCTACATGTGATGGCATAAAGTTTCCTTTTTTAAGGAAAAAAGCAAATCAAGGTAAGGACAAATAATAAGGACATAAGGGAAGGGGGGACTCGAATGGAGCAAACCTCATGAAATGCCTGGGAATGGCTGGAGATTGGGAAATGGAGGACAAGCTCCTCTTGTTCTCCCATCATCTCTGTAGTTGCCCGTGGCTGGGATATTGGCCCCTTGCACAGATGAGGAAACCGAGGTCCTGAGAAGGACAGCACCCGTGGGAGAGGAAGCTTTTTGACTGGGACTGGGAATCTGCCAGTTACACTCCCCCCGACACCCCCACTGGCAGCCCCCAGGCCTGGAAGGGCGAAGGGCTGGAGTAGCACTTCAGTCTCCAAAGCACCCCGCTCTTAGCACAGCCCTCTCGGATGCCCCGTCCACGGCTGCGGGGGCCGAGGCCCAAGCAGGGGACGCATCTGACCTGGTCTCTAGCTTCTTGGGGCTTCCTTAAAGCACGACAAACTTGGTGGCTTCAAAAACAGAAATTTCTTCTCTCATAGTTGCAGAGGATGCAAGTCTGAAATCAAGGTGTCGGCAGCGCCATGCTTCCTCTGACGTCCCTAAGGGAGGCTCCATCCTTGCCTCTGCCAGCTTTTGGGGGCGCGCCTGGCCATCCTTGGCTTGTAGGCGCATCCCTCCAATCTCTGCCACTCACTGCACATGGCCTTCTTCCCGTGTCTGCAGCTAATTCTTCTCTTCTTACAAAACACCAGGTACGTTGGCTTAGGGCTGACGCTAATCCAGCACGACCTCATCTCAATTGATTACATCTGCCCCATCTCCAAATAAGGTCATATTCACAGGCCGGAGTTCAGTCTCTCTTTAGGGGCCACAATTCAACCCCTAGCACTCAGGTATCATCTCCACGCTGCAGGCGGGGAAAGAGACTACGGTCAAGAGACATTCCCAGGAAGCGGATGTGGCTCAGATGTTGGGCATCTGTCTACCATATGGAAGGACCCAGGTTCAATCCCCGGGACCTCCTGGTAAAATAAAAATACAATTTAAAAAAAGAGACATTCCCAAGGTCAAACAGCTAGTGGGTGGAGGGCTGGGGCTTGAACCCAGCTCCTCTGATACCAGAACTTACCCTCTTTCCTTTGCCTCGACTCCCAGCTGTATCAAGCGTCTGAATCCTGGAGGCTGATTCCTTGGAGACCCTTCCCAGGTCTCCCTCTGGACACATTTCATTTTGGCGATGCTTCTTGTGTGGGCCGCACCAGGTTGTGGGAAACAGGTCGTGGGCGGGGGGCTGATGTCCTTCTCTGAGACTTGATTACAGCATCTGGGAGATGGGGCTGTTAGTCCCGCCTGCATCCCTCACAGGGCTTCTGTGTGGCTCTGAGGAGAGGGTTGACAAGCTCAGACTTGCCTGCCCCGAAACCTGGCCCTTCCCGGTCTCCCCTCCTCTCACTCTCGTTCATCTCTCATCCTCCCCACAGTACCTGGCCTGCAGGAGGCTGGGGAACAGGAGAGCTTCTTCGTCCTACACAATTGGGACCCATGGATGGTTGGTTACCGGAAAGGTTCATTGATTTACAGAGTTGTCGTCATGAATGGCACATGCAAGCCTTAAAGTTTGCTGTAACTTCTGTAAGTGGACACCCTCGTTTATCTGTTGACCTGGGAGGCTGGAGCTGCCAGCTGGAGAGCGCCTCGTGCTCCTTGCCTAACCCCCCCCCGTAAAGCGGCACCCACCATGTCCAGTTTCAGCTCCCCAAAGCAGGGCTGGAAGCCTCAGCTACTTGAGAAGACATCTGCAGGCAGAGCCCTTCCAGGTTCTGCTGGTTTCCTCCCAGTATCCAGCAGTCATCTCACTCACCTAATTCGCAGGTAGTTTTTAAAGCAACTTGCCCATGTCACACTTTTCCACGGAGCTTGGATTTATTTTCACAGAAACCACCACGCTTTTTTGTTTGCCCTTGCATTTCAGCAGCTTACATAACATTTAATCCCGTTGGGGTTACAATAGCAAGGACTCAACAGGCACAAACCGGTTTGGGGACAAAAGCCTTGGATCTCAGGAAGCATGTGAGTGGGATGAGGGGGCAGCCTGGAGAGGAACCTGTGGACATGGCGGGACAGGGTGTCAGTTAAGAGGGGCAGACCTGCCTGTTTTGTGTGGGCTGCAGGCACCTTGGGGTCTCCTGGGGTCCAGCCTGGGATGACACCCTCCCCGCCTCCCCAGGGACTGCGCAAAGCCAGGTGCCCCATGGCAGCCCCACTCCCTACATCCTACAGACAATGGTGTGCCCCCCCGCCCCCCCCACTAGGACACCCACCCACCCAGAGTGTGGGCCGCTCACCCTTGTCACCACATCCTCATCCCATACCTGATCAGCAAAAACCTTTGGGAATCGATGAGGGGCCCTTGTACTAAGGCTCACAGACCCCTCTTCTTTTCCCTCAGATGAGGACTGGGACTGGGCTGAAGGGAGAGAGGTGCTCATTCCAGGTGCAAAACTGATAGGGTGTCCCAAATCAGTAATCAAGGCAATAAGCCGACTAGAAATGGCTAAAAATAATAAACAAGGCTTGAATAGATATTTCTCCAAAGAAGATATACACCTGGCCAATAAGCACGTGAAAAGATGCTCAACCTCATTAGCCCTTAGAGAAATGCAAATCAAAATCGAAAAAAAAAAAAAAAAAAAAAAAAAAAAGAGCTGCCACTTTATACCACTAGGATGGCTAGCACTGAAAAAAAAAAAAAAAAGGAAAACAACAAGTATTGGTGAGGATGTGGAGAACTGGAAGCCTCCTGAACTGCTGTTCCTGTTGCCGGTCAGGAACTGGGTCGGTGAAAAGGTGGCGCGGATGAGAAAGAAAGAATAAGACAAAGAGAAGAAGAACTGGGATCAGGGGACTCTCCTGGAGAGATGGAGAGAAGAGCCCAGCCTAAAATGTGGCTTTTATTTGGCTTTAGAACAAAGAAAACAGGTGTGAGCATGTGCAAGGGCAATAGATACTTGAAAGTTACATTTTACTGAAATCAACAAGTCTTAAAGGTTAATGGCTCAGTTCCTCTTTTCCTTCCTGAAATTCACAGACATTGTAAATCTTACAAGCTCAGGATATTTCCCCACCCAGCTCCCATTAGCATGAGACTGGAGGGCTTGTTTCCTACATTCCAAGGTGACCTTCTTTTGGCCTTTAATTGAAACTCCATCAGTTCCACAAAAGGTTAAATATAGAGTTACCATATGACCTAGCAATTCCCCTCCTGGGTATAGACCCTAAGAGAAATGGAAACGTGGGCCCCCAAATCCTTGTACGGGAATGTTCACAGCTGCTTAGCCCCAAAGTGGAAGCAAACAAAATTTACATCAGCTGATGAAAGGATAAGCAAAACTTGGGGTATACACACAATGGGATATTGTCTGGCTAGACCTTGGTTTCTAAGGCCATTCTCCAGGAAAAGGAACCAGGGTTCCTTGGAGAAATGGCTGATTGTAGGACTGGGGCAGGAAATATACAAGATGAGCCTGGAGCTTCTTGTAGTGCCAGAAGCTAAGTACTTTTTTTTTTTTTTTAAGATTTATTTATTTACTTTTATGTATCCCCCCCGCCCCTGTTTTTGCTGTTTTTGTGTCCACTCGCTGGGCAACTCTCTGTGTCTGTTTCCTGCCCTCTCTTCTCATCCTTCTCTTCCTGTCTTCACCAGGATTCAACCCTGGGAACCTCCCATGTGGGAGAGAGGCATTCTACCGCCTGTGCCACCTTAGTTCCTGTTTTGTTTTGTTTTGGCACGTCTCGTTTTGGCTCTCCCTTGTGTCACTCTCCTGTTAAGTCATCATCTTGTTGCATGGCTCGGTGGGGCCTGGTGGCGCGCCCACTCACAGGGCCTGGTGGCCTGGGCATCTTCTATATTTTTCTTTATTTTTCCCGAGAGGCCCCAAGGATTGAACCCAGCTCCCTCCATATGGGAGATGGACACCCAACCATTTGAGCCACATTTGCCCCCCGCTAAGTACTTAAAACAAAAAACAAACAAAAAAAGACCTCAGAGAGCAGATATGGCTCAGTGGTTGAGTTCTGGCTTCCCACATATGAGCTCCTGGGTTCAATCCCGGGCCCCAGTACCTCCAAAAACAAATAAACAAAAAAAGCTCACAATGATGGGGCAGCTCAGTGGGACACAGGAGCCAACTGGAAAAGCTTCCAGTGGCTAAAGCTGGCATAATTTGGGGAGGGGGAAAGGAAGGAATAAGGGATTATAATCCAAAATTTAAAATAAATATCCGTGTATCCGTACTAATACAAATCAATAACTGAATAAATAAATGGGGAAAATAGCCTAATCTCCTGCACAGAAGAATTCCAAATAACTTAGCAGCCAATTCCCCCTCAAGAAGGTGGAACGGAACTCCCCACCCCTTGCACAGTAACTTCCCCCCCAAAGAGGACAGTGTGGAAAAGGGGAAGGAGGAGAGTAACTTCACCATGAAGAAACGTGAATCATGGCCTCAGCCAGGTGACCAGGGCCACCGAGAAGCAGAGCTGACAGCATGCATGCAGATGATGCCATGAGAAGGACACTTTCCCATAGGGCCTTCCTCTGTCCTGGGCTGAAGGGTCTCCCCAAAATTCCCATCCACCCCGTGCCTCGCAATGTGACCTTATTTGGGATAAGGGCCTTTGCAGATGAGATTAAGGTAAGGATCAGGATGAGTGCCTACTGGATCGGGGCAGGTCCTAGGTCCAAGAAGAGGGTCCGTGGAAGAGATAGAAAAGGAGGTGCCAGAGGAGAAACCCACGGAGGAAAAGGCCACGTGACGACGGAGGCGGGGGCTGGCGAGACACAGCCAGGACCCAGGAAGGTGGAGGATGGCCGGCAGCCCCAGGCGCCCGGAGAGGCAAGGGATGGCCAGCCCTCAGGGCTTTCAGAAGGAGCTCAGCTGCCCACACCTTGGTTTCAGACTCCCGGCCTCCAGAACTGTGAGAGATTCAGTGTTTGTGGCGATTGGTGATGGCAGACCTAGGAAACCAGCACCCCACACACATGACCCTCGTGGAATGAACATCGGACAAACCCCAATAAAGCACCATTCTGCAAAATACCCGCGCAGAACGCCTCGAGAGTGTCAAGGTCATCAAAAACAAGGAAAATCTGGGAAGCGGCTGTGGCTCAGTCAGTGGGGCTCCTGTTTGCCATGTGGGAGGCCCCGGGTTCGGTTCCCGGGGCCTCCTGGTGGGGGCAGGCCCGCCTGCGCGGCGTGGTTGGCTGACCCGGCGAGCGCAGGCAGCGGGGGGGGGATGAATGAATAAATAAATAAAATCTTTAAAAAAAAAAAAAAAAAAACAAGGAAAATCTGGGAAACGGTTATGCCCGGAGGAGTCCAGGACACCCGATGACTAAGTGTGATATGGGATCCTGGGACAGAAAAGGGATATTAGGGGAAAACTAAGGAACTCCGAGCAAAGTGTGGACTTCAGATAATAATGGTGATGTATCGATACTGGTTCATTAGTTGGGACAAATGTGCTGCACTCGTGTGAGTTGTATATAAAGGAAAAGCTGGGGACAGTGTTTAAGGGAACTCTCTACTATCTTCACAATTTTTCTGTAAGTCGAAAGCTGTTCTAAAATAAAAAGTTTATTTTTAAAAGTTCACTAAAAGAATGGCACTGGATGCATGCTCTAACTTGGATGAAGCCTGAAAGCATTATGCTCAGTGGAGATGGTATAGCTCAGGGGCTGAGCACCTGCTTTGCATATACGAGGTCCCAGATTCAATCTCTGGTACCTCCAAAAAAAAAAAGCAGCATTATGCTCAGTGAAAGAAGCCAGTCATAAAAAAACCATGTGTCGTCTGATTCCATTTCTATGAAATTTCCAGAATAGGCAAAGCTGTAGAAACAGAAAGTAGACTGGGGGTAGCCTAGGGCTGGCAGGGGGAAGGGGATGGGAAAAAAGGAGAGGGGGTGACTGCTAATGGATATGGAGTTTCTTTTGGGGTGATGGAAATGCTCTAAAATTATATTGCACAACTAATTTGTAATGCTGCCCAATTTGGTGAATATACCAAAAACACTGAGATGTACACTTAAAATGTGTGAATTTTGGGAAGCGGCTGTGGCTCAATCAGTAGGGCTCCCGTTTACCATATGGGAGGCCCGGGTTCGGTTCCCGGGGCCTCCTGGTGAAGGCAAGCCTGCCCGCATGGCGTGGTTAGCTGACCCAGCGAGCACAAGCAGCAAGGGGGGGATAAATGAATAAATAAAAATAAAATCTTTAAAAAAAAAGTGTGAATTTTATGGCATGTCAATTATATCTCAATGTGGGAGCCCAGAGACCAGGATTCCCCCCTAAATGAAGCACAGCCTGAAGCACCTAGCCACCTGGTATTACCTGGATACTTACTAGTTAAAAAGTAACAAACCTCCCCAAAAGAAAGAATGTACAAATGGTCCTGTAAACTTTAATCCCCTCAAGGTTGTGTACTCCCTTCCTCTTGTTACCGGATTTTGTCTGGGTTCTTGACTATGCTGCAGAAATGAATTTAAAAAGCATGTCACGTTGATTAGGCCAGTAATTTATTAAGGAATGGTGAGAAGAGAAATGGGAGAAAGTAACAGATGGAGGTCCCAGGTAGAGAGGAAGGGGCTGAAGAGTGATAAAGAGGGCTGATTTACAGACTACGATTGCCCATTACAGATTATAAATGCCCAGGTTTACTTGCGAGTTGATCCATGCAGGGAGGGGAGGGACACGGCGAGAGCAGGGCACAGAAGGTATGAGAGAGACCTTTGCACTTGCTTTTTTTTTTAAGATTTATTTACTTTATTCATTTTAAACCCCCCCTTACCCATTTGCTGTTTTGTGGCCATTCGCTGGGCAATTCTCTGTGTCTGTTTCCTGCCATCTCTTCTCATCCTTCTCCTCTAGTCTTCACCAGGATTCGATCCAGAAGAACTCCGATGTAGGAGAGAGGTGTTCTGCCACCTGTGCCACCTCGGTTCCTGGTTTTCGGAGCTTTCGGAGCATATCGTCTTGACTGTCCCCTGCATCTCTCCCCTGTTACGTCATCATCTTGCTGCATGGCTCTCGGACCTGGCAGTTCACTGGCACACAGAGCCTGGCAGCCCATGTGCCTTATATGTATTTCCCTTTTATTTTATCGGGAGGTCCCGGGGATCGAACCCAGGTCCCTCCATATGGCAGTCGGATGCCCAACCATTTGAGCCACATCGACCCCTGTGCACTTGCTTTTTTTTTTTTTTTTTTTTTACCGGGAGGTCCCAGGGATCGAACCCGGGTCCCTCCATATGGGAGACGGACACCCAACCAGTTGAGCCACATCCGACCCCCTTGCTTATTAAACTGTTAATTATCCTGCCCCTTTGCTAATAGCATGGGAGGAGTTCCAGCTGTTTGCTGTTTTGATTGATTACCCCACCCATCAATCACCCAGAACGGCCCAATGATAAGGCCCCTAACGAATATCCGTGTCTTCCCCTGGTTTCTGGAGGAAATCTTATTCCAGATGGGATTCTTGCTAGGGTCTTCCAGCAGCCCTCTTGGCAGGATCAATATCCACGTGGACTTCTTGCCAGGTTCCAGATCTGTCTATTGAGTTGCTATTTTACTAGCCTGCTTTACTGTGATAACAGCACCAAACACCCCGTTTGTGCACCTCATGTAACCCTTGCAGAAGCTCTGTTCTCATACCCTATGGAATGGCTTTGTCCTGGGACCTCTTATATTCCCCCTCTTCCTGCTGCTTTGAGGAGTGCTAACTTTGTACTTTGACCTGCCACCATCAAAGTCCCTCCTGTTCGTAAGTTCCAATAAATCTCACTATTTGCCTGACACCTTCTTTGGTCGTATGGTGCCCCAACCCATGCCCTTCAACCTTGGGTTGAAATCTCTCAATAAAACAGAAAAAAAAAGATTTTAATGTGCTATTTTTTTTAATCAAAATTAATGGAAAAAATGCAATGAATAATATATCAGAATTTTAAATAAAGACAGGATCAGTATTACAGAATTTTTTCCTTCAACCTCAGGCTCCAGTATGGCTCAGTTGGCACAGCCACTGATATAAATAAATAACTGAATAAATAAAGAAACGGGGATGTGATGGTCCCCTGAAATGACACAGCGGCTGGCAGAATTATGCCCCCAAAGATGTCGTGGTGGTTTCTTGGACCTTACACCCAAAGCACGTGCAACAAAAGAAAAAGTAGATAAATGGGACCTCCTCAAAATTCAACACTTTTGCACCTCACAGGACTTTGTCAGAAGGGTGAAAAGGCAGCCAACTCAATGGGAAAAAATATTTGGAAATCACATGTCTGATAAGGGTTTAATATCCAGGATATATAAAGAGATGTTACAACTCAACGATAAAAAGACAAATGACCCAATTAAACAATGGGCCAAAGACTTGAACAGACATTTCTCCAAAGAAGAAATACAAATGGCAAAAAAAAAAACACTTGAAGAAATGCTCAGCATCACTCATGATTAGGGAAATGCAAATCAAAACTACAATGAGATATCATTTCACACCTATCAGAATGGCCACTATTAAAAAGACAGAGAACTACGAGTGTTGGAGAGGATGTGGAGAGATAGGAACACTTCTTCACTATTGGTGGGAATGCAGGATGGTACAACTGAAGTGGGACACTTCATCCAGAGAGAAACTCAGCACCCAGACAGTG
>JAKSZT010054301.1:5729863-5753020 GCA_026826555.1 Tolypeutes matacus | reverse complement strand
ATATCCGGGGTATTGTTTTAAGCAGGTTTTGTGGGCCTTAGGAACTTCCATCAGTGTTACTATGTTTAGAAATCTCCATTACACAACCACTATGGAGGACTGTTTGGCAGTTCCTAAGGAAGTTGAATATAGACTTGCCACGTGACCCTGCAATACCACTACTGAGTATATACCCAGAAGAACTGAGAGCAGCGACACGAACAGACATCTGCACACCGATGTTCATAGCCACATTATTCACCATTGCCAAAAGCTGGAAACAACCCAGGTGTCCATCAACCCATGAATGGATAAACAAACTGTGGTCTATTCACACAATGGAATATTATGCATCTGTAAGAAGAAATGAAGTCGTAAAGCATATGGCAACATGGATGAACCTGGAGGACATTACGTTGAGTGAAGCAAGCCAGACACAAAAGGATAAATACTGTATGAATGTGTTACTATGAAACAAATATATTGTGCAATATATTGTTTGATTCAAAAAAAAAAAAATTTACATGTATCCATTACATTTAATTGAGAAATGTAAAAAAAAAAAAAAAAAAAATTGGCATTCAGGTGATAGTACAATAGTTCCAAAATCATTTTGCATATATTTCAAGATTTACATAATGAGTAAATGTATTGATCCTGTTGGGAACCAGAAATTCTCACTTTAGGAAAAAGGAAATAAAAATATGAAATGGGGGAAGGAAAAGAAGAAGCCTGTGTTACTGGGCTGAAAGTATTAGGCGGATGATGAACCACAGCAGTTTCGATCCAGACACCAGGGTTTCGGCAGACACCAGGGCCTCGATCGGAGCAGTCCGGTCCTCCAGTGCCTAACTTTAAAATCATTTTAGGGGAAGCGGCTGTGGCTCAATCAGTGGGGCTCCCATTTACCATATGGGAGGCCCCGGGTTCGGTTCCCGGGGCCTCCTGGTGAAGGCAGGCCCGCCCGCTCGGCGTGGTTAGCTGACCCAGCGAGCACAAGCAGCAAGGGGGGTTAATGAATAAATAAATAAAATATTAAAAAAAATAAAAATAAAAAAAAATAAAATCATTTTAGTTGCTTAGTTGGCAACCAAAAGTGCCCAGCTTGTTTTAAAGCAAAAATGAAGCCTGAAACCATAACTGAGAGTTAAGAATTAGCAAAGGATCACGATTACTGAGACACTGTATGGCTTATTTTGTTTTCCAGGATATTATAGAATATCCAAAAGTTAATAACTGAAATGACTGACTCACTAGACTGACCTTACCTTTGCTCGTGGTTATTTCAAACTAGGCTCGTCCTTGTGTATACTTGCTGTTGTGATGGTAACCACTGTACGTCCCCTGTTCAAATCAATAAACCCCCTAAATGCAAAATCGGGAAGGCAGATTTGAGACCCCCGTCACCTGTCCTTCTGCCGGCGTTAATAAACCTGCTTTCTCTCACAAAAAAACAAAAAACAAACAAACAAAAAAACCCCACAAAGATGTCCCTGTCCTAGTCCCAGAGCCCGTGAACGTGTTAGTTACCTTTATGGCTAAACGGGCTCTGCGGGTGTGATTAGGTTACGGGGTCTTGCGATGGGTTGATCTGGGATGATCGTCAGAAGCATCCTGGGAGGAGGGAGGCGGGAGATGTGGCAGCAGAGGCTGGAGCGGCGCAGGCCAGGCCCAGGAATGCCGGCAGCTTCTAGAAGCTCCAGAGGGCAAAGGAACGTGAGACTGGCTAGATTAGGGAATAAAAAGGCAAATCTGGGACCTGGCAGGAAAACTCGGCTGTGAAACCTGTGGCCATGGGGCCCCTACAAGAGGGCTGCTGGAAGGACCCCTCCAGAACCCCCAGTCAGAGCAGGATTCCCTCCAGGATCAGGGAAAAGCCCTGGATAGTACCAAGGGGCCTGGTCAGTGCCCCCTCCCCCACCCCCGGGGCGATTGATGGGTGGGGTAACCAGTCACAACAGCAAACAGCTGGGGCTCCCCCCCACATTAGCGAAGGGGCGGGTGATCAGTGGTTGGAAAGCGCGCGGAAGCTAAAGCCGCCGGGATGCTCTTTCTCTCCCTCCCTGGGCCAACACCCGGGCAGACCTGGGCGCCTGCCGTCTGTAAATCAGCCCTTTCACCCCTTTCTAGCCCTTTTCCTCTCTCTGCCTGGAGCAACCCGCACGTCTCCCTGGGACCCATATTCTGTTATTTTCTCCCATTTTTCTTCTCTCAGCTCCTTAATAAACTACTGGCCAAAGGGAACTGGCATGTTCTTACATTCTTTCCTGTAGCATAGCCGAGCACCTAGAGAAAATCCGGCAACAGACAGATTTCCCCCTAGAGCCTCCAGGGGTGCAGCCCAGGAGAGCCTCAAGGACTTCCGAGCTCTGGAGCTGTCCGATCATACACCTGTGCTGGGAATACAGCATACACCCGCAGGTCCCAGCGGTAGGGCAGCCGGGCACGGGGCCCTCACCTCTGCCAGCCCCCACCAGCCCCTAAAACAGACCAGCTGACCGGCCCCTTCACCAGCTCCGTTAGGTGGGAGCCGCTGTAACCCCACTTTACATATGAGGGGGCTCCCCCCGGCGGGGCACCTTTTTCTGACTTGCACAAAGGCATCCCATAGGCCAGCAGTGGTGCAGGGGACAGGCCCTCGGCCCGGGATCCACAGGTCCCCAGCCTGCTTAACCCCTCCCGCCCCCCCAGCCCCGGGTCCTCCTCTGGAGGGTGGGGGCGGGCTTCTTCCTCCGTGTGTCTTCCAGGACCCCTGCCCCTACTCGGAATCTCCTGCGCACTCTCCAGGCTGGCCTGTGTGCTTTCTGCACCTCCTCGCCCTTCCCCCGGGACAGTGAGCACAGGGCAGACTCTGCGGGGAAAGGGAGGGAAAGCCGAGCAGGCAAAGCCCTGGCTCCTGCCAAAGGCACAGCGGCTCAGCTCAGAGCGCGTCCCTTCCTCCTTGGTTTGCATAAAATCCCGCATAGTTTCCAGGTTCTCAGAGCACCTTCCCACCCTCTCAGTTGCGTAGGGGAGGGGGGCCCAGGACCAGCCCAGGACCCTGGCAGCCAGGTCCCTTCAACTCCCCAGAGGCCACAGGTGTGCGGGCCCTGCTCCATGTGGCTCCTGCCCCCACGTGTCCCCGTGGGAGTTACCCCATCCCAAGTGATGGGCTGAGTCGTGGGCACCTGACCCCAGCTGGGCCGGCTGGTGTGCTTTGCCGGGGCAGTGGGCGGCTGGCTCCGGTCAGCTGTGGTTCAGGCCCTGGGCATCACTGACTGGTCCTGTGAAATTGGAATGACAAACGATTTTACTAACCAGCTTGATCTGCTTGAGCTTCCATTTTATCCAGGGAATTAGGAAGAAGAAATGGTGGTTAACTGGAGCAGGCCGACATACCAGTAGTCCCTATTGGTGCTGATGGAAACTCCTACCCCAGCCTGGGAGGAAGAATTGTAACAAAGGGCTCAAGCTGACCCCAGCAGGTCTGCTGATCTTCACCAGATGGCCACAATTACGTCAACATTCTGCCTGCTATTTAACCAGCGGGCCTCAAGGACGCCCTGCCCAAAGAGCAGCTCACTGAGCCCCATGCTAGGCACACGTTAGGTCCCCCTTATCCCTTCCCATTTCCCCACACCACATAAGCTGCTCCCCAGCCCACCCCTTCCAGAAGAAACCTCTATTGGTGCTGCTCCTGCATTAATGCAACTTTAGCTCAATAAACTCACTCTGCACCCCCTTTTTAAGTCTGTTTTATTTTCAGCACAACAGTCCAAATATGGGCACATGACACAACGGACCAATCGGAATCCTTCCCTAGGATTTTTCTACCCGGGCTCTGCTAGGTGGCAAGGGTGGGCGGGCCTGAGCCTAAAAGACCCAGCACCAGGTGAGAAGACGTCCCCGGGGCAGCAGTGGGGAAGCTGCTGGCAGCGAGAGGCAGAGGGGAGGGAGGTGGGGCCCCATCGGCACAGCCCTGCGTCTGGGCACCCCCAGGCTCTGCCAAGCCCCCTCCTCTTACTGGGCCTTCCAGGAAACTCCTCGCTGCTTAGCTAGTTCGAATTAGGTTTCTGCCCAGGTGGTAGCACATCACCTTAAGAACAGGGGCTCTGGAGCCAACCAGCCCAGGTTTGAGACCCTCCACCACTCACGAGCTGTCACACACCCCTCAGGGGCCTGGCACCCCCAGCTGTGACCCACCTCGAGTTGCTGTGGAGATGGAATGAACGGTAACAGCATCTGGCACACAGGAAGCCCACCCACCGTAGGCACCGGCTCTTCAACCAGGATGCTCGGGCTCCGACGCCTTCAGGGGCCCTGGGCGCTTTCCCATGTGCTGTCCGAGGCATGCCAGTCTGTCCTTCGGATTAGCCTGGGGTGTGGTTTGCCGGAGCAGTGGGCAGCTATCTGTGGGCAGCTGTGGTTTAGCGACCAAGATGGGAGGCAGTGGCAGCCCTGCCCTCCCTGGCCGGCTGGGGCACCATATTTTCCCATGGGCTGGGGCAAGATGGCCGAGTGTCCATGTCCAGCCCTCCAGATGCTGGGGGTGGCCCAGAGACCAGCGCTAGTGACGGATACTGAGGAATAGACTCCCAAATGCCCCTTCCTTCAGGGCCTAACTTGGTTTTGAGGGCCCACTTGCTCATATGGCACCTGGAACCATGCCTGGGACTCAATAATTGCCCGGTAAGTGTGGAGATTGCTGTGTCCAGGTGCCCAGCTGCTCCTCCTGAGGACAGCTCCACCCTCAGGGGGGCACCTGAGCCCCAGCGCCCACAGTTTAGGTTCAAGCTGGAAATACCCTGTGGCTCAGCCACAGTGGGGCTGTGGCAAAGAACCCGGAAGGCACCCCTCACACACTGCCCATCGGGGTGCACTTTGGCAATTTGGCAGTATGTCTAGACAGCTTTAAAACCATTTTCTTTTTTCTCAAGCAAGCCCACATCTTAGCATGTATTCTGTAGAGATAATTGGACCAATGCAAGGGTGTTCACCACAGCTTTGTTTCAAATGGGGGAAATTTTGGAAAAATTAGTAATCAGTGGAGCTCAGATAAATAAATGACAGTACCTCCATGTGATGGGACATCAGGCAACTATTAAACCCAATGATGTAGAGCTGGAAAGAGCTTATGTAGTCATACATGGAAAAAAAAAAATCATGTTTCAAAATAGTATCTCTGCACCCCCAAAAATTTAATTCTAAAAGAAAAGATTGAAAATAGAACTTTGTTAAAACGAAGAATTTCACTTCATTAAACTACAACACGAAGAGGCTGGTTTCAAAAGCCAGTCCCCCCATTTACTGGCTGTGGGAACCTGGGTAAACTATTCACCCTCTCTGCCTCAGATTCTCATCTGTCAAATAGCGAGGCCTTTTGTATTAGTCAGCCAAAGGGGTGCTGATGCAAAACGCCAGAAATCGTTTGGTTTTTATAAAGGGTATTTATTTGGGGGTAGAAGCTTACGCTTACCAGGCCATAAAGCATAAGTTTCTTTCTTCACCAAAGTCTGTTGCCACATGTTGGAGCAAGACAGCTGCCGTTGTTTGCCGGGGTTCAGGCTCTTGGATTCCTCTCTTACAGGGGCTCTGTTTCTCTCTGGGGTCAGCTCCTCTGTTTCCTCCACAAGGTCAGGTGAACAGCTTGTCTCTTCCCGGGGCCTTCTCTCCTGCCTCATAACCAAGCTCCTCTGTGTGCTTGCTTCCCCGGGCTCCAGCATTAAAGCTCAGCTTCAGAACTCCAACTCAAAAAACTCCAACTCTGTCCTTTGCCATGTCTTTTATCTTTGATTCCCCACCCACCAAGGGGCAGGGCTCAACACCCTATTGATGTGGCCCAATCAAATCCCTAATCATAACTTAATCATGCCCAGATGAACAGACCAGTTTACAAGCATAATCCAATATCTATTTTTGGAATTCATAACTATATCAAACTGTCAAACTGCTAAACCTTCTTTACGGGGTTTCTTCCAGTTAACTATGGCTGTGTAACAAACCACCCTGAAACTCGGCGGCTTAAAACAACAACCATCAATCCTTTTATTTTGCTCAGGAATGTGCAGTTTGGGCAGGGCTCGGGGTGGCTCATCTCCGCTGCACACAGGGTAAATCGGGGTGGCACAAACGGGATCATCTCCTTCCAAGATGGCGCACTCATCTGGGTGGAGCTGGCTCTCTGCTGGGAGCTCCACTGAGCCGAGGGTTGGAGGCCTCGGTTCTGCTCCACACGGCCCTTTCTGGGGACTTCTCAGGCTTCCTCACAGCATGGTGGCTGAGTTTCAAGAGCAAGCACCCCAAGAGGCAGGCAATGGAAGCTGCCAATTTTGGGGCCTGTGCCCCCAAAATGGCAGAGTGTCACTTCTGTCTTCTATTGGTCAGACAGTCACAGAGTCTGGATTCAAGGGGAAGGGGCACAGACCCCATCTCTCAAAGGGAAGTGTATCAGAGAGTTTGCAGTTTTTTTTTTTTTTTTAATAACTTAACATTTTTAAAACTTTATTTTGTACATTTAATAATTGAAAAAATAAACAATTAAAAACTAAAAAGTAAACACAGATGAATAAATATATACATTTCTCAATTAAATGTAATGGATACATATAAAATTATTTTTTGAATCAAACAATATGTTACACAAAATATTTGGTTCATAGTAACGCATTCATGCAGTATTTGTCCTTCTGTGTCTGGCTTGCTTCACTCAATATAATGTCCTCCAGGTTCATCCATGTTGTCATATGCTTTACGACTCCATTTCTTCTTACAGCTGCATAATATTCCATCATGTGAATAGACCACATTTTGTTTATCCATTCATCTGTTGATGGACACCTGGGTTGTTTCCAACTTTTGGCAATGGTAAATAATGTGGCTATGAACATCGGTGTGCAGATGTCTGTTCGTGTCACTGCTTTCAGTTCTTCTGGGTATATACCCAGTAGTGGTATTGCAGGGTCACGTGGCAAGTCTATATTCAACTTCTTTAGGAACTGCCAAACAGTCCTCCACAGTGGCTGTACCATCCTGCATTCCCACCAACAGTGAAGAAGTGTTCCTATCTCTCCACATCCTCTCCAACACTTGTAGTTCTCTGTCTTCTTAATAGTGGCCATTCTGAGAGGTGTGAAATGATATCTCATTGCAGTTCTGATTTGCATTTCCCTAATCATGAGTGATGTTGAGCATTTCTTCATGTGTTTTTTTTGCCATTTGTATTTCTTCTTCGGAGAAATGTCTATTCAAGTCTTTGGCCCATTTTTTAATTGGGTCATTTGTCTTTTTATTATTGAGTTGTAACATCTCTTTATATATCCTGGATATTAAACCCTTATCAGATATGTGATTTCCAAATATTTTTTCCCATTGAGTTGGCTGCCTTTTCACCCTTCTGACAAACATCTGTGAGGTACAAAAGTGTTGAATTTTGAGGAGGTCCCATTTATCTGTTTTTCCTTTTGTTGCACGTGCTTTGGGCGTGAGGTCCAGGAAACCACCACCTGCTACAAGGTCTTGAAGATGTTTCCCTACATTTCCTACTAGTAGTTTTATGGTCCTGGTTTTTATATTTAGATCTTTGATCCATTTTGAGTTGATTCTTGTATAGGGGGTGAGATAGGGGTCCTCTTTCATTCTTTTGGTTATAGATATCCAGTTCTCCCAACACCATTTGTTGAAGAGACTGTTTTTTCCCATCAGTGTGGGCTTGGTAGGTTTGTCAAAAACCAGTTGACTGTATAGGTGAGGGTTTATTTCTGGGTTCTCAATTCTATTCCACTGATCGATGTGTCTATCTTTATGCCAGTACCATGCTGTTTTGACCACTGTAGCTTTGTAATATGTTTCAAGGTCAGGCAGTGAAATTCCTCCCACATTGCTCTTCTTTTTTAGAATGCTTTTGGCTATTTTGGTGCACTTACCCTTCCAGATGAATTTGCTAATTGCCTTCTCTTATTCTGTACAGTAAACTGTTGGGATTTTGATTGATATTGCATTCAATCTATAAATCAGTTTGGGCAAGATTGACATCTTCACGATATTTATTCTTCCAGTCCATGAACACAGAATGTCTTTCCATTTGTTTAGGTCTTTTTAAATTTCTTTTAGCATTGTTTTGTAGTTTTCTGCATATAGGTCCTGTACTTCTTTGGTTAAATTAACTCCTAGGTATTTGAGTCTTTTTGTTGCTATTGAAAATAGAATTTTCCTCCTGATTTCCTCCTCAGGTTCTTCAGTACTAGTGTACAAAAACATTACTGATTTTTGCGTGTTGATCTTTTATCCTGCCACTTTGCTGAACTCATTTATTAGTTCAAGTAGCTTTGTTGTGGATACTTCAGGATTTTCTAAGTACAGGATCATGTCATCCGCAAACAGTGAGAGTTTTACTTCCTCTTTTCCTATTTGGACGCCTTTAATTTTTCTGTCTTGTCTAATTGCCCTAGCTAGAACTTCTAGTACAATGTTGAATAACAATGGTGACAGTGGGCATCCTTGTCTTGTTCCCCATCTTAGAGGGAAACCTTTCAACCTTTCCCCTTAGAGTATGATGTTGGCTGTGGGTTTTTCATATATGCCTTTTATCATATTGAGGAATTTTCCTTTCATTCCTATCTTTTGAAGTATTTTTATCAAAAAAGGATGTTGGATTTTGTCGAATGCCTTTTCTGCATCTATTGAGATGATCATGTGGTTTTTTTCCTTCAATTTGTTAATGTGGTGTATTACATTGATTGATTTTCTTATGTTGAACCAGCCTTGCATACCAGGTATAAATCCCACTTGATCATGATGTATAAGTCTCTTGATATGCTGTTGGATTCGATTTGCCAGTATTTTGTTGAGAATTTTTGCTTCTATGTTCATTAGAGGGATTGGTCTGTAATTTTCTTTTCTTGTGGAATCTTTATCTGGCTTTGGTATTAGGGTGATGTTGGCTTCATAAAATGTGTTGGGTAATTTTCTCTCCTCTTCAATTTTTTGGAAGAGTTTAAACAGGATTGGTGTTGATTCTTTTAGAAATGCTTGGTAGAATTCACCTGTGAAGCCATCTGGTCCTGGACTTTTCTTTGCTGGGAGATTTTTTATGATGGATTCAATCTCCTTAAATGAGATTGGTTTGTTAAGTTCTTGTATTTCTTGTTGTGTCAGTGTAGGTTGGTTATGAGTTTCTAGAAATTTGTCCATTTCATCCAGGTTGTCTAGTTTGTTGGCATATAGTTTCTCATAATATCCTCTTATCATTCTTTTTATTTCTATGAGGTTATTTGTAATTTCACCCCTTTCATTTCTGATTGTATTTAATTGCATCTTCTCTCTTTTTTTCTTTGTTAGTCTAGCAAGGGGTTTGTCAATTTTATTGATCTTCTCAAAGAACTACCTTTTCGTTTTGTTGATTTTCTCTATTGTTTTTCTGTTCTCATTTTCATTTATTTCTGCTCTAATCTTTGTTATTTCTTTCCTTCTGCTTGCTTTTGGATTGGTTTGCTGTTCTTTTTCTAGTTTCTCCAGTTGTTCAGTTACAATCTTTGTGTTTAGCTCTTTCTTGTTTTTTAATATAGGCATTTAGGGCTATAAATTTCCCTCTCAAGACTGCCTTCGCTGTATCCCATAAGTTTTGATACGTTGTGTTCTCATTTTCATGTGTCTCAATATATTTACTGATTTCACTTGCAATTTCTTCTTTGACCCACCGAATATTAAGAGTGTGTTGTTCAGTCTCCACACATTTGCAAATTTAGTTTTTTCCTGTCAGTTATTGATTTCTAGTTTCATTCCATTATGATCTGAGAAGGTGCTTTGTATAATTTCAATCTTTTTATATTTATTGAGAGCTGTATTATGACCTAACATGTGGTCTATCCTGGAGAAAGATCCATGGGCACTTGAGAAGAATGTATAACCCGCTGAGTTTGGATGCAGTGTTCTGTATATGTCTGTTAGGTCTAACTCGTTTATCATATTGTTCAAGTTCTGTTTCCTTGTTGATCTTCTGTCTAGTTGTTCTATCTAATGATGTAAGAGGGGTGTTGAAGTCTCCAACAATTATTGTAGAAATGTCTATTTCTCCCTTCAGTTTTGCCAGAGTTTGTCTCATATATTTTGGGGTACCCTGGTTAGGTGCGTAGATATTTATGACTGTTATATCTTCCTGGAGGATCGTCCCTTTTATTAATATATAATGGCCTTCCATATCTCTTATCACTTTTTTGCATTTGAAGTCTGTTTTGTCTGATATTAGTATAGCTACCCCTGCTCTTTTCTGTTTACTATTCGTGTGGAGTATCTTTTTCCAACCTTTTACTTTCAGCTGGTTTGTATCCCTGGGTCTGAGATGAGTTTCTTGTAAGCAGCATATGGATGGCTCACATTTTTTTATCCATTCTATTAGCCTGTATCTTTTGATTGGGGAATTTAATCCATTCACATTCAATGATATTACTGAAAATGCACTATTTCCTCCATTGTATTCTTTGATTTTCATATGTCATGTTTTTTTTTGTTTGTTTGTTTTGTTTTTTAAAGATTTATTTATTTACTTTATCCATTTTAAAACCCCCTTTCCCCATTTTGTTGTTTTATGTCCATTTGCTGGGCAATTCTCTATGTCTGTTTCCTGCCATCTCTTCTCATCCTCCTCCTCCAGTCTTCACCAGGATTTGATCCCGGAGACCTCCAATATAGGAGAGAGGTGTTCTGCCACCTGCGCCACCTCGGTACCTGGCTTTTGGAGCATCTCGTCTTGTCTCTCCCCTGCATCTCTCTCCTGCTACGTCATCATCCTGCTGCATGGCTCCCGGGGCCTGGCGGCTCACCGGCACACAGAGCCTGGCAGCCCATATATATATATATTTTATTTTACTGGGAGGTCCCAGGATCAAACCCATTTCCCTGCATATGGCAGACAGACACCCAACCATTTGAGCCACATCTGCCCCCTGTCATGTTTTTTTTTTTTTTTTAACTTTATTTTGTACATTTAATAACTGAAAACATAAGCAATAAAAAACTAAAAAGTAAACACAGATGAATAAATATATACATTTCTCAATTAAATGTAATGGATACACGTAAATTTTTTTTTGTTGTTTTGTTTTTTGTTTGTTTTTTGTTTTTTTTTTTGTGTGTGTGAATCAAACAATATATTACACAATATATTTGGTTCATAATAATGCATTCATACAGTATTTGTCCTTTTGTGTCTGGCTTGCTTCACTCAACATAATGTCCTCCAGGTTCATCCATGTTGCCATATGTTTTATGACTTCATTTCTTCTTACAGCTGCATAATATTCCATCGTGAGAATAGACCACAGTTTGTTTATCCATTCATCTGTTGATGGACACCTGGGTTGTTTCCAACTTTTGGCAATGATGAATAATGTGGCTATGAACATTGGTGTGCAGATGTCTGTTCGTGTCACTGCTCTCAGTTCTTCTGGGTATATACCCAGTAGTGGTATTGCAGGGTCACGTGGCAAATCTATATTAAACTTCTTTAGGAACTGCCAAACAGTCCTCCATAGTGGTTGTACCATCCTGGATTCCCACCAACAGTGAAGAAGTGTTCCTATCTCTCCATATCCTCTCCAACACTTGTAGTTCTCTGTCTTTTTAATAGTGGCCATTCTGATAGGTGTGAAATGATATCTCATTGTAGTTTTGATTTGAATTTCCCTAATCATGAGTGATGTTGAGCATTTCTTCATGTGTTTTTTTGCCATTTGTATTTCTTCTTCGGAGAAATGTCTATTCAAGTCTTTGGCCCATTTTTTAATTGGGTCATTTGTCTTTTTATTGTTGAGCTGTAACATCTCTTTATATATCCTGGATATTAAACCCTTATCAGATATGTCATTTCCAAATATTTTCTCCCATTGAGTCAGCTGCCTTTTCACCCTTCTGACAAAGTCCTGTGAGGTGCAAAAGTGTTTGATTTTGAGGAAGTCCCATTTATCTACTTTTTCTTTTGTTGCACGTGCTTTGGGTGTGAAGTCCAAGAAACCACCACCTACTACAAGGTCTTGAAGATGTTTCCCTACATTTTCTTCTAGGAGTTTTATGGTTCTGGCTTTTATATTTAGATCTTTGATCCATTTTGAGTTGATTCTTGTATGGGGGGTGAGATAGGGGTCCTCTTTCATTCTTTTGGTTATAGATACCAGTTCTCCCAACACCATTTGTTGAAGAGACTGTTTTTTCCCATCAGTGTGGGCTTGGTAGGTTTGTCAAAAACCAGTTGACTGTATAGGTGAGGGTTTATTTCTGGATTCTCTGTCATGTTGTTTTTGTCTCTCTTTTTACTCTTTTGGTTATCCTTTCTGCTTTTCTTTCTTCTATACTTTCCTCCAAGCCTCTCTCTCCTGTCTTTTTCTTTCAGGTTCTAAGGCTTCCTTTAATATTTCCTTCAAAGGTGGAATCTTTTTTGCAAACTCTCTTACTTTCCTTTTGTTTGTGAATACTTTATACTCACCTTCATATTTGAAGGACAGTTTTGCTGGGTAAAGAATTCTCAGCTGGCAGTTTTTCTCTTTCAGTTTCCTAATTGTATCATACCACTGTCTTCTCGCCTCCATGGTTTCTGAGGAGAAATCTGTACTAAGTCTTACTGGACGTCCTTTGTACGGGATCGTTTGCTTCTCTCTTGCTGCTCTGAGAATTTTCTCTTTATCTTTGATATTTGACATTTTGAATAGTATGTGTCTTGGTGTAGGTCTATTTGGATTTATTCTCATTGGGGTACAGTGTGCTTGTTGGACATGTAAGTTCATTTCTTTTGTGAGAGTTGGGAAATTTTCAGCTATTATTTCCTCAAATACTCTTTCTGCCCCTTTTCCTTTCTCTTCCCCTTCTGGAACTCCCATGACACGTATGTTGTTGCATTTTCTGTTTTCATTCAACTCTCTGAGCCCCTGCTCAATTTTTTCCATTCTTTTCTCTCGCTGTTCTTTTCTCTCTTCAATTTTAGCTGCTCTGTCTTTGGTATCACTTATTCTTTCTTCTATCATTTCGAGTCTGCTGTTGTATGCCTCAAATGTGTTTTTGACTTCACCTATTGTGTCTTTCATTCCTATGAACTCCGTTACTTTTCTGTTCAGGATTTGAAATTCTTATTTGCGTTTGTTCAATCTCTTCTTGATGTCATTTATCTCTTTAACTATATTGTCTTCATCTCATTAACTTGATTTTGGAAATTTGTGCTCATCTCACTGATTAGTTCTTTCAAATTCTGCATCTCTTCTGGGACTTTGATGTATTCCTTCTCTTGGACCATGTCTTCTATTTTCTTAGTATTGCTCGTAATTTTTTGCTGGTGTTTAGGCATCTGGTTAAGTTGTATTTCACTTAGATGCTCTATCTCTTTCTCTTTTATAGGGTTTTAGTGGCAGGAGGCTGTGAGTTATCACAGCTCTTTGATTTTTGGGTCAACCTTGATTGTTAGGATTGTCCTGCTGGTTGCTCAAAACTGGGCACTGGACCCAGTAATTGGTTGTAGAGTTGTTTCCTAGGGCCTTGATCAGGGAGGCTATAGAGGTCAGGAAAAGCCTCTCTTACTTATTAATTTTCTTATGTGCACTTCCTCAGTCTGCCAGGAGATGGCGCTTGTTGGCAGCTCTCAATTCAATGCCTGGTCTGAGCGTATTTGTTGTGAGACAGACCAGATCAATGTGGTAGAGCTTCCTGTCTGGGGGCTAGGAGCCCTGTGATTCAAACTTTCTGAGACAGTTCCCCAGTCTTCTCTGGCAGCCCCTCCCTTTTCCCAGCTAGGAAATATTTCCACTCCCTTCTGAATCCTCAACAATCAGTCCCTGTTAGTAGAGGAGGAGATTGGGAGGTTTGTGCATCTTTAGCCCCTTGCAGGCTCCAAGGCAAACAATGGCGCAGCCCCACCCGGCCTGGAAGGGCTCTCGGGACAGGGCAGACCAAACCTGGGAGTCCAAAGCAGGGTCAGCCCCAGGCTCTCTCTCCCCTCTCCCGTGGAGTCCTCAGCAATTAGTCCAGGCTAGAAGAGAGGGAGGTTGTGAGGATCGGATTTTTCCTATCCTTTCTAGGCTCCCAGGGCAAAATCACCGTGTGGAAGGGTCCGTGGGGCTCCGCAACCCAAATTTCAGGTCAGAACCTGAGTCAGCCTAAGGCTGTGTCCCTCTCTCTCCCTTTTCTGGGAGTGGCAGATCCCTGAAGCCCCCTTTGTCTGTGGTCGCAGGCCCAGGGGCCCGAGAATTCTGAAGAGTGTGGGGGAGGGTGCCGGCAGCAGCAGAAGCTGCTACTTGCAACTCACGGTTCTGTAGTCGCGATTTCCCTCTTCTGTCCCTCTCTCCTCCGGGTGGTGTGCAGCCTTCACCTGGTGACCTAAACCCTAGAAGATCTTTTTCGGGCCTGTTTCAGCCTGTCCTCTAGCTATTTTTTCTGGAGAAGAAATTCCCGTGTCTTACTAGTCTGCCATCTTTAATCTAGCCTGCAGGTATGTTTTAAAACTGCTGTGGGAAGCGGCTGTGGCTCAATCAGTGGGGCTCCCGTTTACCATATGGGAGGCCCCGGGTTCGGTTCCCGGGGCCTCCTGGTGAAGGCAGGCTCGCCCGCATGGCGTGGTTGGCTGACCCGGTGAGCACAAGCAGCAAGGGGGGGATAAATGAATAAATAAATAAAATCTTAAAAAAAAAAAAAAAAAAAAAAAAATAAATAAATAAATAAAACTGCTGTGGAGGGAAGAGGATGTGGCTCAAGCAATTGGGCTCCTGCCTACCACACGGGAAGTTAGTGGTTCAGTTCCCGGTTCCTCCTAAAGAAGACAACAAGCTGACATGATGTGCAGGAGTGGCAAACTGACACAAGATGACACAACAAGAGACACAAGAGGGAAAACATAACAAGAGACACAACAAAGCAGGGAACGGAGGTGGCTTAAGCGATTAGGTGCCTCCCTCCTACACCGGAGGTCCCGAGCTCTGTTCCCGATGCCTTCTAAAGAAACAAGGAAGACAAACAGACACAGCAAGTGCAAACAATGAGGGGGTGTGGGAAGAGATAAATAAATAAAATAAATCTTAAAAATAAATACATAAATAAAACTGCCATGGGTTTGCCATGAGGATTAAATAACATCATGGAAATGCAATCTAATGGATCATCCCATTGATCACTGATAAAATATAAAGAGGGACCTTTACAGGGAGGAGCCTGGCAGACATGGCTTTGCCAAGGGATCAAAGCTAACGTCACAGTAACAGGACAAATCAATATCACACAGTCTGGATTGGAGGTCCCAAGGACATGGAGCATCTCTGTGGTTTTCCTGCCAACACACAACCATGAAGGAACATCAGACAAATCCAAACTGAGAGACCTCCTGCAAAACAGTGGGCCTGGACTGCTTAGAGCCATCAAAGTGGAGGAAGACAAATGGGCTGGGGGGAGCAGCTGTTTAGGTTAAAGATGACTAAAGAGGCAAGACAGCCAACTGCAATGCCAGACTTCGATTGGATGCTGGAGCAGGGGAAATAACAGTGATGAAGGACCTGGGGCAATTGGAAACATTAAATGTGGACTGCATATTACAGAAGAGCATTATATCCATGTTGAATTTCCTGATTCTGATCCTGGAAATGCAGCTGAAGTATTCAGAGATGAAGCGTGATAATGTCTGGAGCTAAACCTTACATGGTTCGGCAGAATAAATAATAATAAAATGTGTGTATTAGTCAGGGTCCTCTAGGGAAACAGAAGCAACAGGAAATATCTGTAAATATTATGAGATTTTTATAAGAATTGTCTCATGTGACTGTGGGGATGGGCAAATCCGAATTCCATAGAGCAGGCTGCAAGCTGGGAACTCCGGTGAAGGTTTTCCATGAATTCCCCAGGAGAAGCTGACTGGCTGAAATAGAGGTAGAAATTCTCTCTTCTGACTGCTGAGATCATCACTTCTCCTTCGAAAACCTTCAGCTGATTGGCTGAAACATTTCTCATTGTTGAAGGCAATCTCCTCAGTTGGTTGTAGATGTAATCAGCTGTAAAGGCAATCAACTCACTGATGGTTGAAATCCACAAAATATCCTCAGTGCTTGCTTGACCAAACAACTGGACATGATCACCTGGCCAAGGGGACACATGAACTTAACCATCACGGTGTGTAAAAAATGATAGATAGATAGATAGATAGATAGATAGATAGATAGATAGATAAAGGAGAGAGAGAGAGCACCAAACATTCCTAATTGGTGAATCTGAGTGGAAGGGTGAGTATTCATGGTACTATTCTTTCAACTTTTCTGCGCGTTTGAGAGTTTTCAAAATAAAAAGTTCATAAAAAAACTTTTAAGTAGTGAAATAATGTAAAAAAAAAAAGAAAACAATTTAAAATGCATGAAAAACATTTAGCACAGTGCCTAGCACATAGTAGGCACATGTATGTATATAGAAAATGAATTATCAAATTTTTAATTGACTCCACACTGTGTTTATAGTTTTATAGCCTGCGTTCATCATTAAAAATTTTATCCTAGAGTTTCTAGGCACCAGTAAATACTTTTCACATCATTTAAATGGAGGCATGAAAGCCCATCACACGTACCCCATCTCCTTTGCATTGGCAGATTTCCACGAAATTTTACATAACTTTCATTTGCCTGTGAATTTCTTAGCTCTCATTTAGAATCTAGCTCTACAAATATCTCATTCCTTTTGCTTCCAATACTTCAATTTCAGGGAATTTTGGTATCAATATATTTCCAGTCTTTTCTGTCAAACTGTGTATTCACAGACAGATCTTCAGGTACCATTTTAAAACATGGATAACATTTAAATCAGAAAAAAACCCACAAAACATAGCCCATCTTCTATGTTGTTAGAATTGTAGGCTGTTTCCACTTTTCATTAATATAAGTAACGTTTCTGTGAAGATTTTGCCCCTTGACCATTGTCCAAGTGAAGGATAATAGTATTAACTTCACTGGGTGGGTATGAGGATTAAATGAGATAATATGTTTAAAGCACTTAGAAGAGTGCCAGGGGTTTGTATTAGTGATTGCTGCATAAAAAATCACCCCTGAAACTTTGTAACTTAAAATAGACATTTATTATCTTGGGGCTCCTGTGGGTCAGGAGTTGGGGGCGGGGGTTGGCTGGGTGGCTGTGGCTTGAGGCATCTCAGGAGGAGTCGGCGGGGGCAGGTCAGTGCTGGCTGCTGGGGGAAACCGCTCTCCCTTGTCCCGTGGCTCCATAGGGCTGCTTGGGTGTCTGCACGACTTGGGGAAGCTGTGAGACTTCTATGACTTCACTTGGATGATAACACTGTCCCTTCCACCACATTCTATTCCTTAGACGTGAGTCATGGGAAGCAGCTGTGGCTCAATTGGTTGGGACCCCATTTACCATATGGGAGGCCAGGGGTTCGATTCCCGGGGCCTCCTGGTGAAGGCAAGCTGGCCTGCAAGGCATGGTGAGCTGGTGCAGCAAGATGATGCAACAAAGGGAGACAAGCAGACACAGGAAAAATGCAAGGCAAGATGGACACAGCGAGCACAAGCAGCAAGGGGGGGATAAATAAATCTTTTTTTTTTTTTTTTTAAAAAAAGGAGTCACTAAGTACAGCCCACAGGAAAGAGTAAGGGAAGTATGCTCTAGCGCCACCTCCTGGAGGGAGGCCGGTCAAAGAACTGTGCAGACATTTTTAAACCACCACGATTATCCTGATCAGCATTTGCTATCACTCCTTAGATCTGATTCTAGAGGGGAGATTATGGACACTAGGTCTGCCTTCTCCTGGGACCCTGGACACAGCAGCCAGAGTTGTGCCTGTTGATTCTCAACTATGGAGACTGCTTATCTCACCACAGCTTTGCCAGCATCGGGTGTTCTCATTTTTGGCTCTGCCCTCTGTGTTTTATGTACCCCATAAAAACATGTTCTTAACCTTAATCCATTCCAGTGGGTGTGCAAACAGGACCTTTTTTTGTTTGTTCTCTTTTTGTTTTTTACATTTTTAAATTACATATATATATTTACTTTTATGTAGGACCTTTTGATGAGGTCACTTTAGTTATGGTGTGGCCCAAATGAATCTGGGTCTTAATCCTATTACAGGAGGCCTTACAGAGAGGCTACAGAGAGAGACACCGTGGGGAGCAGCCAGCAGCTGGAAGTCAACAGGACCCAGAAGAGAAAGGCCAAGACTTTGCCATGTGCATTGCCGGATGATGGAAAACCAAGGAACCCCAAAGATTGCCAGCCAGCCAGAAGATACTGACCCTGAGGGAAGCAAGCCTCATAGCTTCTGGAACTGTGAGCCGATATACATCCTGTCGTTAAGCAACTCCATTGCATGGTGTTTGCTCTAGCGGCTGGGACACTAAAATTCTCCCCTAGGCCTCCATAACTTGGCCTTTTCTGTTCCTTGTGCCTGGCAGGCCCTTTCCAGTCTCAGCCTCACTGATCCCCCTGCTTCTGTCCTGGGCCCCCTGAGTCTGTTCTCCATACAACACCAGAGTGATCCTGGTAGACCTGAGTCAGGGAGGGCCATTCCTCTGCTCAAAACTCACCCATGGCTCCCAGGTCATGTGGAGTAAAAGCCACAGAGCTCTTCAGGCCCACAAGGCCGCATGCTGGCTGCCCAGCCTCCTTGAGCTCACTTCTTGTCCCCTACCTCATTGTGCGTCTTAATGGCGGCCTACTCCTGCCTCAGGGCCTTTGTGCCTGCTGTTCTTGCCGCCTGGAATATCCTTCCCCCAGTTAGCTACAGTTAGAGACCTGACGGCGCCTGCTCAGGTCGCTGGACTCCACCACTTCAGGACGGCCTCTTGCCGTCTAGCAACCCCCATTACCACCTGCATCCCCCTTTTCCCTATTCCACCTGACGCCACATGTTTATTTTTGTCTGTTTTTTGTTTATTCTGTTCTCCTCCACGAGAATAGCTTGTCAAGGATAAGGATGTTTGTCTGTGTTGCTCACTGCTGTACCCCCAGCACCCAGAGGGTGCCTGGAACATAGGAGACACTCAGTAAAGATATGTGGAATGAATGGATGAATGAATGAATGGGTTGGTGGCAACTCAAATGTCACCTCCTTTGTGAGGTCTCCCTTGATTTCAGCCATGAGTGAAGGGCCTGCTGCCCTCCCTGGAGTTCTCCCCCGTCTTCAGCTTGGTGTTGGTGTGACTCAGGGGACTAAGCCACGTGCAGCCCCCACTCCCCAGCCCCCAGCCTTCAGGGTACCTCAGGTGAGGGTACTTCTGGGTCTAACTACCGCCCACCCACAGAGCTGGCATCTCAGATAATCCCCACTGCAGGCTTCTAGGCTGGGTGAGAGCATCCCCAATTCACAGGTGAGGAAACTGAGGCCCAAGGTCAGACAGCTGGTTAGGGCACAGCCACACCCAGATTCCCAGTCTCCAGCTTCCCAGGGAGCAAAACAGCGAGAATGACAGACCCCAGCAGGGATCTTAGAAACCAGCTTGACCAGGGGTTGCAAATCTGAGCCTCTCGCTGAACCTGCTCCCAGCTGCCCCTAGCAGACGGGTAAACCTCACAAGCTTGACCTTGCTGCCACCGCCCGCGCATGCCAGGCCCCACCCTCTGCTCAGACCCTGCAAGCATGGCCAGAGCCTCCTCACCTGTCTCTGGCCACTGTGGCCGCCCCACATTGGTCTCTGACCTTCCTTCCATCTTGCTCCCTTCCCCCACTCCAGCAGCCAAAAGGAGCCTTCTAGAACTTCCTGGCAATAGCCCTCCAAGTTTCAGTCCCTTTTCCCAGGACTGCGAGCTACTCCCAATCGACCTCACCTGCCGAGTCTCCTCCTTTTCCCTCAGCTGATAACATCTGCCACATGTTTTAATTTACCACATATGGGTGAAAAAATTATCTGTGGCTTATTTAAAATTCAAATGTAACTGGGTGTCCTATATTTTACCTGACAACACTAGTCCCAGTCCAAGCACCCCAGGCATTACGAAGTTTTAGTAGCGTTTTTTAGTATACGTGCATTTCGTGCAATGTTTGGGACATATTTATGCCAAGCAATTATTTGTTATCTGAAATTCAAATGTAACTGAAATGTAACTGGGCATCCTGTACTTTTACTGGCTAAATCTGGCAATCTGAGCAGGTACCAGGGGACTGGGGGGTGGCCAGGGGTGGGGCAGCCCCAACCTGGGTGCTAAAACTCTGTAGTTTGCCTGACACCTGCTTTCCAAACTGCCTCTCCAGTCCGTGAAGGGCTGGAGGCTGCAGACTCCTGGCGGGGGGTAGATAGCTCCACTACCCACCCCCTTTTCTCCCCTTCTGGGCCTCAGCTTCCTCCTCTACAAAGTGAAGCTAATGGTTTCTCTGGCCTGCCCACCTCCCAGCCTCTTCCAAGGTTCAAACAGGGTCAGGGATTCCTACCCAACCGGCCCTGTGTGCCTGGAGGCAGAGGGGTTTGCAGGGATTTTCTGGCCTTTGGCTCATGGCAGGACCTTGAGAGATTAAGATGAGAGTCTTTTTTTTTTTTTTTCTTCCTTCCCCAAAGCAGTTTGTAAACCAGTTAAACCACCTTGGGGATGATTGGTTCAGGCAAGCATCATCAACAGATGCAAAAAACACTGATGAAAGTATTTTGGGGATTAGGATCCTTCTCACGGTCTCATGGTGACAAAGTAAGAGGTACCTGTACAATGGGGAGACCTGGCAGGCCCCACTTTAAACCCAGGCAGGCCTCCCAACAGTGGGACAACCTCATCTCATGTGTCCCCAGATCAAAGGAGACTAAAGAGACCTGCTGAAGTAAACACCATGCTTGATGTGGGAGTCGATCCTGGACCTGGAAAAAAAAGATGGCGATAAAAGACATTATGCAGCCGTTGGGGATATTGGATCAATATTATCTATGGGGCAGATCCTAATTTTGTATCAATGTTAAATTTCCTGAATTCGATAATTGCACAGTGATACGCAGGAGAGCGTGGTCCTTGTTCTCAGGGGGTGCGTGGGGGGATGTTTAGGGGTGAAGGGTCACCTCTCTGCACTGATCTCAAATGGCTTGGCAAAACCAGGAAAGAGGAAGAGAGCGGCAACACGGCTGTGGTGAAATGACAGCAGCCGGCGCCGCTGCGAGTTCACTGTACTGTCCTTGCAGCTTCTCTGCCCATTGAACATTCTTCCAAGTAAAGAGTCCAGGTAGGAGCACATACCACGGAATGAAATGCCAGGTGAGGAAGGGCCCTGTGAGAGCCCCCCTTCCTGAATGAGGCCCCTGGGAAAGGAAGGCCGAGGCTGGCAGTCGCACATCGAGTGGCAGCAGAGCAGGCTGGAGCCTCCGCTGGTCCTGAGCACTGGGCCCCAGCCGGGTCCTCAGTCAGAATCCCAAGAGCAGGACGTAACTAATCAAGCTAATTAGTTTGAGGAGGAGGGAGGACAACTAATCAGAGTTAGCCCCCTTCCCAGGTTCGGGGTGCGTCGGGTCCTCTTGTCCCTGACCCTACAGCCTCACGGTGTTACACCTCCCCTCCGCCCCAGGCTGCCCCCAAATCAGCGACCTGCAGGGGTCGGCAGCCCCCATGGTCCAGGGGAGAAGATCACCACTCCCGCTCCAAAGTGGCTCGGCCACCCACGTGTGCTGCCCACCACCCCTGGAGAGTTAGCCCCTCCCCAAGGCACAGGCAGGGTCAGCCAGGAGGGGAGAAGGGGGGCTTAGGAAAAAAGGAAGGGGAGCTGAAACAGTGTCCCTCCAAAGCAGCAAGCCCTAGCCACTGTGATCAGGTGCAGCCCCGGGAAGGAAATCTGTTGGGAGTTGAGGTAGAGGTCGATAACTGGGCAAAATAAACTCCCCAGGGCCAGCCCTTGCCAGGGCTAGGGGTGGCCAGAGGATCGAATCGCTGGGCCTGGGGACCAAGCCGGCTGGCACACGTGGCCATGCCACGCAAGACCTTCCATAGCCCAGAGGCCATAAGCAACTGTCCTGACAGTGTGGGTACCCCAAGTGGACACCCCCCCCCATACCCCAAATAGGCTTCATTTTCAGCCCTTGTCTATTTCGGCATCAGATCTGGCGTCCCCGAGCTCACGCGTGTTCAAGGACTGAGCAGTTGCATGGCCAGTCAGGTGCCAAAGCCAGCGCATGGCCAGGCCTGCAACCTGGCTCACTTTCTAGCGAAGCTTCTAGATGTAGCAGGAATAAAATCTCCTTTTGAAGTATGATACACTGAAGCTGTGTAAATTTCAAATTGAAAAATTGAAATGAAACGTGTTGATAACTTACATTGACTGTGAACAACGTAATTTCATGTACAGGAACAATTACAAAGAGCATTCAAACTAAATAGGGAAAGGGAGAGACTTAATATCTTAAGAGAGGTAGTAACAGGACGGGAACTTTCGGAAGGAAACTATTATCTTCTTGAGGCTACTAATCTAAGTGATGATACAAAGTTGAATAATAGGTAGATGCATCCTAATTCTAATTTTGTAGCATCACTTGCTGGTCTAGCATTTGGAGTCTTAACCTAAATGACCTTTTCTGTAAGTCCTTGGAGTTTTGCTTATTTAATGTCATTTAGGCTATGAGTCTTTCAAGGAAAGTCCAGGTGGGAATTCTTCACAGCCCATGAGGAGGATTAAAAGGGGAAAGCCTACTTAGCCACCTCTAAATTTCACAAGAAACTGCGGCATCACATGTTCCCATTGATGATCATCAAAATAAAAAAGGAAGAAAATCAGAAGGTATTGAGGGAAATGAGAAGCCTGGGAGTGACCTTCTCCCCTGACCTCCATGGAAAGTGACTATGGAGAATGGCACGTGAGGGGGGGAACTGGGAAGCCCCCAGGGATTAAGAATTTACTCCTCCCATGTGCTGAGGTCGCTTCTTTTGTAATGGACCTGTGTAATGTAATGTGGCTCAAGTGCTTGGGCTCCCGTTTACCACATGGAGGCCCCAGGTTCGATTCCCGGGGCCTCCTGGTAAAGGCAAGCCAGCCCGTGGGGTGTGGTGAGCTGATGGCCCGCCATGGTGAGCTGGCGCAGCAAGATGACGCAACAAAGGGAGACAAGCAGATACAGAAAAACGCACAGCAAATGGACACAGCAAGCACAAGCAGCAAGCGGGGGGATAAATAAATAAATAAAAATAAAATAAATCTTAAAAAAATTGTAATCATTAAAATGGAAATAATAGCTTATGCGAGGGAAGCGGCTGTGGCTCAATCAGTAGGGCTCCCGTTTACCATAT